>JAQFXM010001538.1:0-31142 GCA_034693345.1 Entomobrya multifasciata | reverse complement strand
AGTCAATGTACATCAAACTTTGTCAAGGAACTACAGGTCTAAACTTTTCTATTTCGTCAGAAAAATTGGTTAAACTTGATGACTCGCCACACATTGCTCCAATTCGATGCAAAGAAAAACGCGATACGTATACATACATTCATCTACGTACCCATTTTCATGACTTGTCATGACTTGTTTGTTGGGGATTTATTTTTTCTGAAAAAGGGAACAAACCCGAGAATTTTAAACGGATGACAATTATAATCCCATTTTTTTAGGGTACACTGTGTCGATAGGCGTATAAAAGCTTTTAGTATTTAAATGAAGAGTTTTTACTTAAGTTGGCCGCATTTCAATTACTTTACCAAATTTAGGATTTAATTTGTTTTCCCATAACATGTTTTCCCATAACTTGTTTTCCCATAACTTGTTTTCCCATAACTTGTTTTCCCATTACTTGTTTTCCCATTCCCATTTTGATACATAATTATTTACTTAATAGCCTGGTTAAGTGGTAATAAATCAAAACCACAAAATGGTTAGAACTGCCAAATACGGTTGTGAGTTGAACAAAACCCACAACGTTGGTGTAATTTATTAAATCTGCACATAGCGTTGCTTGACAGTTTGTGGTGACATTACCCATAATTTGTCCTAAATGATGCAACCATCTAAAAGCTTTTAAAGTTTTAACTGGCACATAACTAAATTAAATATTGATGTTGTATTTCACTTATATTTCTTTTGTAAGAATGAAGTATGAGAGTTATCTACAATCACGAGTCGTTTACCTGAATCCAGACTATAAACAAAGTTTTGTGCGGAATTCATGTTTATACCTTAAAATATTCTATGTGTCTAGCCCCAGTATTTCAGTACATATTATAATGTTTCATTATGTATGATTGTATAAAATCAGATAAGCTATGAACTCACCTTCAATAGCTTAAATAAATGAGCTCACAAACAACGAACAACAAAATTTAACTTTAAGAAAACTTTAACTTTATTTTCAAACTGAACAACTCATCGGTACTTTGATAAGCTGCTTTTGGCTGCTGATGGCATTACATGTCAAACTAATGACAAACTGATAACATTTACAAATTTCTCGGTGGCTTTTATACCACCTCTAAAATATCCAAAATATTGAAAAATATTAAATAACAAAGACCGGAAGTAAAATTGACAAAAATTACTTTCATGAAGAAAGTCTGAAGAAAAACAACAAAGAGTCTAACATTTAACATAATATTGAACTTTGAACTTCAGTTCATGACAAGAGATAAGAAACAAATAATCAAATGCTGATTTAACTATATCCGTCAACACAGATGGCAACATTCTTGTCATATTTGTGTTACTCTGGGCCGGCTCTTTAGTTTCAATTTATTGTTTTGTATTTGAAGTCAGAAAATTTGTTCTTCATTCTTGGAAATGGTTACTGGAAAAGGTTCTTGTTTTAATCTTAAATTCAATATTGTCGAGTAATGCAAGAATTTTTCGAGAAATAATTACGAATAACCAAAACCAAATCGTGTTGTTTTCACGAAATCATTGGATTGTTTAAAAAAAGTGTTCTCATACGGAAACAACTTTTCGGGGTAATGAATTATTCAAGTAAGGCCTGTCCACCTTCTTCTCATACATTTTTGAGACGTTAATTGTCACAAACCTAATCAGTCGTCTCATTAAACTTTTATACCAGTAAAATTAACGTAAGTTATAGTATCAAAACGTATGAGATGAGATTTGTCAAGTTACGCATTTCTGAATTAACAGCCAACAATGAATATGCTTATTTCTTACGTTCAAAATTGACAAAAAATTGCGTTTAAATTTTAGCCACAATATAATTTTAATACAATCTCAAAAAAAATTTATCAGAAAATGATCACCATATCTTATAGTACAGAAATCATCTGTAATTATAAAACTAGTGACTACCGTATTACTTTACCAAAGCTCAAAACTAAAAACACTAGTTATGAGGATCGCCGAGCGTTTTCTCGTACGTAGTCGTCACGAAAGGTGACGCTGGAAGTATACCTGGCACTTAATTGAAGTAAAAGATAACCATTTTACTAATAATATCAAATTTGTACGCATAAACGTTACACTAAGTAAATGTTTGTGAAATATACGACCCTGTAAAAATACTTTCGTAACCAAAGTGTAAAATATATACCATATTTTAAACCGTAAAGATTGTGAAAATTAAGTATCGAAAAGTAATAGTTTTGGGCATTTTAGAAAGCCCAGATTTTGTGCTACTTATCAAATACGACACATATTTTAATTCACTCAAAATTTGCCAATGCGATGGTCTCGAAGAATAACATGGTTTTGAAACGTAGGAAAAACATCCTTACGTCATGATTTTTAAAGATGCCGTAAAAATAAAAATTAAGAGGGATAAACATTTTAACTCATACACTTGTTGTAGTAAAAATTATGTAGTTTTCACAGAAATTAAGATCAGGTAACAAGCGTCGTTTGGTTGATAGATAACTACAATCAAAAAATGTATGAGAAGAAGGTAGACCGGCCTTAGAAAAGCCAATAAGTTTATTTATGAAAGCAATCTGTTTGACAAATATTCAAAAAGTTCGAAAAATAATTACAGTTGAGCAAACAAATATCCTGTGGTTTTCACGTATGTATTGACTCATTTTATTCAATTTTAATGCATTCGGCAATTTATACGTATGCGTTAGAAGTATTTATGTTATAATGAATCGTCTATATAGTAAGAAATGAATATGCATGTATTATACAGCAACGTTATATTTATAATAAAATTAACTTCATATCTATATGTTACATCGAATTGATTTTACACAGTGTAACATAACATTAAATCATTCTTCAGAAATCTTTTTATGCAAATCAACTTGCTGTTAAACCCATTCAACGAAATACGAAACTTCAGTGAATCCAGATCCGCATGGCACTGCAAATAACATAAATAACTATTTTGTAAATATATATTTACAGAAGTATATGTATGCTAAAGATGCTATTTTCCTTACAACCAACAAACGATACAATTCCCGCTAAATACTCCTCATCCTTACATATAGGGCAATCGCAGAATCCAGAATCTCCTCTGCAAGTAGGCAACCAAGAACCAGTTAATCCTCCATATGCTCTCCCTTACCTCAAACCCATTGCTGGCCAATAAATCTTGACACGTCTCATCATCTATAACTGGAAGCTCTGTTATTTGTAATTTAACAGCTCCACCATCCCCATGTTCCATTCTACCCCAACCGGAAGCAGTTACTAAGCCCAGTTAAGACTTGGGTATTGCAATAGGCTGTATAAATTTGTTAAGCTTGTAAGGCTTCTCAAGTAAGAAAAGAGCAATATCGTTTCCTGCTGAAAATCGCTCAAATTTCGGATGTTTGACTATTTTCTGAACTCTTCTTGTCTGTTCGAAACCAGTTTTGTCGGCAAGATTTATATCATCTGCAGTTAAACTGTAATAATTTGCGAGAGCTCTGGTTACATAGTGAGCTGCTCCAATGGCAAGTTGAATACCGTTGACTTCAATGAGAGATGCGCCACAATTGTGACGTCCAAGGAATTTAAGTGTAAGTTGGTATGGGACTTCGCCAAGTTTTGCAGGTCGACCTCCTATTATTCTACTGGTGAAGTTGTTCTGGAAATCGGATGTGCCCAGAGCTTCCAGAATCATGGTTAGAAAAATTGGAAAGAATAGTGTCATTATGCAATCGTTTAAAATACTTCTATTTAAAGGAAATGTGGTTTTTAAATAAGGCAACTGAAACTGAATATTTGCTAGTGATACGTAAAACTGTTTGCATCTTTTATGTATAACCCAACTTCCATTGTTGGCAAGTTTTAAAACTCTGTTTGTGCAAAACGTTGCCAAGCTCATTAGAGAAACACTTGGACATAAAGTTTTTCAAAAACAAACTTAATAATTTCATTTCTACCAAAACAAAAATAATTCATTCGTTTAATGAGAGAAAATTTTTAAATTTTGAAACCCTGGCGAACATTATTGTTTTTAAAGATTAAATTATTGTACAAATATCAGTTTGAAAGTACTAATTTTAGATGCTTTTAAAAACAAACAATACTGCTATGAATCATTTCATGAAAACCTGCAAAAACAATGACAAATTTCTTTATTGCTCTCGCATCTAAAAACCTATTTCTCGGTTAAAACCTATTTCTTTATCTGTTTGACGATACAAACTGTACCAAAACAAAAACATATGCATCATGTGTCATGTATTATGCATCAACAGCTGTGCTTACTCACCAAAATATATTGACTTATCATTGACAGAGCAATTGTTTTTTGTAAAAAAATCTTGATCTCGGAAGTTTTTAAAGAAATATGTTTCAGTGTAATTTAAATGAACGTTCATTTAAGCACGTTTGTATTACAATTGAAGTATTGCTACTTTAAAATAGCCATAAAATATAATAATTACTCATTGCCGACCTAATCATCATGGATGGTGACTGTGATGAAAGTAAATTGTGCATTATATGCTGTTTACCATTAGTGTTAAATAATCAGATCGAGAATGTGGCCAAAATTAGTAAATTTTGTGAGCAAGTCGCGTTCAGCAGCAGCAGCAGTTCAGAGAATGACCAATACTTCAACTTTAATCTGGAAGTAAAGCGGTTGAATACAAGCTTTGGAATGGCAGTTTGTCCACCTTGTTATGTCAAAGTAAATGAGCTGGTAACCTCCAAAGAAAACTCAAGTATTCCGGAGAATCATGTGGTATCTCTTCAAAAACAAATTCTAAAGGGACTAAAGAACCTTGAGAAGATCGTTGACAAGAGTAAATGTCAACAAGAAACTATTCAGAAGACGGTTAAGGATTCTGATGCAATTTGCTTGAAAAATAGGTTCCTTAATCAGGATATGTGTCAGATCGATATTGAAAAGGCGAATGAATCGAAAAACTTTGTATTTAAAATGAGGCAGTTTATTAGAAAAGGTAAACCATTTAAATTAAGAATATTTGTTTCAAAAAGTTAACAGACAGTTTAATTATAAATTAATTAATTAGCTGTTAATTTAACAGGTGACCAAAGTGCGCAAAGAAATCTGCCATTCCTGAAAGTGAAACAATGCCACTGGACAAAGCTATTGTGAAGGTTGAACAAGAGGAACCTGAGGGAGGGAGAATTGATTTCACGGGATGTAGGTATTCGAGGAAGCGATGTTTTCACCGTAACTTATTCCGTACTCTGGAATGTATGAGAAAAATATTTTCCCACCTAGTTGCATTTAATGATTCTTGAATTGCATTTTGCATTTGTCTATTTTATTTTTATTTCAGATTCTCACAACTGTGGTAACATATTTTATTATTTGTATTCAAGCACGTCAAGATTATTTAAAATAACAAAAGTTGAAATTTGAATTAAAGATTGTTATTTAACGTATTTTGATACCGTTCATTGTGTACCAGCAGTTCCTATTTACGTACGGAAACCAAATGCTGAACCGCTTTGAATAGCACAGACTCCAGAGCAGCAGCACCGATTTGTATTTCCACAAGGCCCTCCGTGACATCCTTCGCCTTTAAGTCCAAATTGTTGAGCCTAAGTCATTTGGATTTATAACGAGTTAAAATATTTTGTGTAATGAAGATGACGATGGCACCAAGCAGTGTCATATACAGATATAAATATTTAACTTACGTAAACTTGCGTAACAAAAACCACCGCTGCAACTAAACAGATAAAGATTACTTGGTGTATATTGGCCATGGCGATAAAACTTCCGATTTTAACAGGTTATCTGTTGAAAATAAAAATTAACTTCGAACACATTAATCGTTTCAATTTAACGAAATAAAAAAACAGAAATGCATTTAATATTGAACCTTTTAGATAGTAAGTTTTTAGTTGTTGTATATAGATGATGTTGATTGCTGAATATGTTGGTATTTTTAACAAGTTGTTGTATTTATAGTCCTAACCGAATAACCACGAAGTGATCACGATCGGGTTCGAGCATGAAATTTTAGAAATGGACGGGACTCGGTCGGGTACAATCATTTACAGTGCTCGAAATTGGACTTGAAAGTAATTTTTTGTTCATATATATGTAGGTAGACTTTTACGTTAATATGTCAAAATCACTACGAAATAACAAGTATTACAGTTATATTTTTGCTCCTTTTGTATAAATGTAAGCCAGAATTCGAAAATTTCGAAACAAAATGATACAAGTACAAAAATTAAGCTTAAATTTACCATGAAATATAGGGCTTTAGACTATTTCGAGCATTTTCGATCGAACACGGGACTCGACAAACTTTTGGGTTCGAGTTTTTTTCGATCGGGTATTTGAAAATTTGGAAAATTTCATGCTCTACTCCACTGTTGCGCTAATAATCGTAACTTACAATGTTGAGGCAATATTTCGTCACAATGTAGATTTTTTATAAGTAAGACTAGTTAAAATGGGTCTAGTAAAGGTGTTCTAATTAAAATAGTCTAAGTGAGAATTATTCTAAACATAAAAGTTCTAAAACTGTTTTTCTAAAACAAAAAGTGAAACAGTCTAAACGAGAAATGTTCTAAAAGATAAATTCTAACAAATACATTAAGTACTCTACAACTAATTGGTCTAAATTTTTAAAAAAATTGATTTATTTAAAGAAATTACAACATTTTAGGATATTTAAATCCACTTTATTTTTTGTAAAAGTTCAAAATATGTTATGTTCACGATTATATTAAAATTGAGGAACTTCTGTTACTTATTATTTCTATAAAATTGGCATTTGTAAAATAAAAAGCATTAAACTTAACCAAAGCTAGCCAACTTTCTGTCCATACTTTAAACAATATAATAAACCATATCTGCGTTTAGAGTAATCAACTATTTTAGATTTTTTAGAATATTTCTCGTTTAGACTATTTCACCTATTTTTAGATTAACGTTTTTAGAATAATTCGCGTTTAGATTATTTCGATTTTAGAACATTTCAATTAGAATAATTTTCGTTAGAATTGTTCAATTTAGAACACCTGTAGGTCACCCAGTTAAAATATAACAATGAGGACACTAAATCACATCAATTGCATCAAACAAAACAGTAAACTCCAAAAGATGAACATGTTTGCTAGGTTTATGTATATGAATATATGGTTATATATGTTATGTTTAGATATGTAGTAGTAGCGTTCAACTAAAACAAATCGTTTCAATTCAAATAAGACGAGTAAAAAGGGGGTTATTGAAAATATTTGGAGGGTTATTTAAGCTAAGCAAATAAATGATAAATCAAACCAACATATTAGTAAGGGGAGCTTTTGGATAATTTACAACCAAATCTATATTTGAAGCTGAAAATGTAGAAAATCAGTTTTTGTGCAAACTTTTTGTCAGTAGATTGCTAAGAATAATGATGTGTTTCAATTTTTCGGCCACTTTTAAAATTAATATTACCAGTATTTGTAATCGGTTTGTCGTAAGTAATATGATTAAATAACTGGTTTCATACTTATTCAATGATAGGGTTCCGCAAAATTATGCTGTCATTGTTGTCAGCATTTTTTTCTAGAAGAATGCGTATGTGAACTGCTAACTCAATTGGTAAGTCAAATGAGAATACGTTTAATTTTTCTGCTTTTCACCTTAATATTAAATTACATTTCAAAGTTTAGCTCATAAATAGAATGTACATGTGAAGCATTAATTTTTACATATGATTTTTAAAAATATTACTAGGCATTATAATTGCCCATTTCATATACAGGCATTCTATTTTTAAAATACGAACAAACACTATATTTTCCTCAGCTAATTAAATTTAAAAGGTACGTGTATTTCTATTACTAGACACCTTAGACAGTATTTAGGCGAAAAGAGCCTCGCACGCATATTCTGGGTAATACTTTTACACATAAATTCACTAATCATGTGCGATTTTAATTATGACGAGCTAATTCAATTAGAAGTCTACTTATAAACTAGTTCCAGTAGTAAAATAATAGTCGCTACTAATATTCCAGCCTCGAGAACTAAAAATATGGCCAAAATATTACCACCCATCGAAGGTTTCACGACAATTTTACCAAATTAAACTCTGGATCCCATCTTTTCCCAATAAATCTTTCCACCACAAAAACAATCCAGAATGTTTAATACCCGAAAATCGTTGTATCATGAAAAATGTTACTGCGCCTTCCAATCTCAAAGCAAGGTACAGAGATGCATATGTTTCCTTTCCAACATTCATGTACTGCCTTGTATCTTTTCGTGCCCTGAAGGCAAAACGTTGACTCAAATGCTCTGGTATTATTATTGCGATTTTCTGACACTTTAACAACTCATTGTAAAGAATATTTTCTTCCCCTTTTTTAAAGTTCTGAATTACATTATCAGACCATTTGTAAGTTTCAGACTCAAAACGGTCCAAGAACAGATCTGACATAAATATTTGTCCGCGTATTTTTGCTAATTTACTTAAAAGGCTATTCACATTCTCATGCAAAGAACTGTGGTCTAAAGCTAAGTACTAATATCGGTTTGTTTTCATTCTCACCTGATCCTTTATATAGATTTGAATACATACTCACTTCTGACTCCACTATCAGTTCAGCTTGTTTATTATACAATTTGTGTCTACTATTTACGAAATCATTCAGTTTCCCTCCGTTCGAAAATGAAGAGCCTCTCGTGTAAATTGTAAAATTGTCACTAACTAAGTCAAGTATATTATTTAATGCTACTCGTTTTTTGGTAATATGATATTATACACATTAGAGTTCTTGAATGCATTGCTGAGTACAATAGAGCCTAGAAATATACTTATAAGTAAGTATGCTGGATGCATGACCTAATTTAAATGTGATTTTTGAAAATGAGTCGCCTTGCTCTAGAAATAGCTTTATAAGCGACAATGTGTTTCCTGAAAGTTTCCACAATATATTTGCACTACTGCTATGTTTAATTCCTGTTTCAAGCCCGGTAAGTTGCAATGAAAGTACAGCAGTTATTATTATGAACCCAGCCCAGACATTTGTATCAAATATGCCAACCAAGTCTTTTAGTTTGTAAGACCTTATTCCTTTTAAACCGCAATTGACAAACTTTAAGGTTCCCAGTTTATTAGGAATATAAAGAAAAACGTCATATGGTGCCATAGTTTGACTGTAAGCATAGATCCCAAAAACAAGTGGCTGACGCATATATGATTTGTAATCTGTCAAGTGCGATCGCCATAACAATACTTTGTTGTTGTTTTTACATTTCTGACTGTCGGGTGTGTCAATCATAAATGTGTAGTTTTTCCAAATGCTTCGGAGTAAATGGGCGTAAGCATGTACAAGTTGAGTTGGACAAGATACGGAGCGTTTATACGTAATTGCCAACTTTGAATTTGAGTTTAAATGATTTTTACAGTCTCGTTAGTAATTGATGAGGTCATTTGAGAATTCATGTTTGGAATTGTACCGTCCGCGTCCTATCCAAAACAAACTTTCCGAAGGAGTAGGAAATGCAAGTTTAGTTAATAGCTCTAGTGTCCAGTTGCGAATTTCTATTGGTGTTGTTACATTCGTGTGAAATTTCTGAAATTTGAGCACTTCAACTGAATTAATGATTCCTTTTGCATATGACAAAATATTTTCTTGTGCAGAAATCCGTCGTACAAATGATACTGCATAAATTGGGAACGTTTGTGAAGGTTGAATTCTAGATGAAACCCAATTAAAAGTTCGGTCAATTAGCCCGTTCGTGGTATTTTCCTGTTGATTTATTACTGTAGCGATATCGTTATTTTTGGTGCCATGGATGCTGTGAAGTTATAATATTCAGGTAAATCATCAGAATCAAAAGATACTAATGACGGATAAGCTTTGAAGTTTGAGGCTTCTAGTGGGTAGTACAGACTTACGTCCAACTGGCATGTCCATGGTTTTGAGGAAAAGGAAATTTTGAAATACTATATTGATGAACAGTCAATTTGTTGACTAAAGAACTATGAATTACGCCTTTTTGATTTAGGGTGATCTGAACTGCATTCATGCGTAGTTTTATTGGATGGCAATACAACGAGAGACCTAAAATTTGAAAATATTGCTTCACAATTTTTGATTATTATTGGATAACTGTGTGATTTATATGTGTACTATGCGAAAGCTTGTGACGCCTATATGACATTTAGTATCGCCAAAGGGCTTGAACTTTTCGAAGTTTTCTACAGAAGGATAATCTATCTTCTTGTAAATATTCCTAAATTTTGACGAGGCTCCATGATTTATGTCATACTTCTCTGCTAATATTACCTGATGTCTTGTTAGCATGAAGAAGCTGCTAACAATTAAAAAGTTTCTCAAAATTAAATTCCCAGAGAAGTTCATTAGTATTTAGGCTAATGATTTTAAATGCCTTCCTTTTGTAGATAATGTACTGAATATTCAAGCTTGAAAAATTTTCAGACCTTAAAACGGAGTAAATATTTTTATCGCAAACCGATACATGTAGGTATGGATATACTGACGCCTGTTGAACAAGTAAGATAAAAATATCGAAAACGATTACTTTTTCCGTAGACAGACCTAAACTGACAAACTCGAAACATAATTACATTGGCATTTAAATACTCATTACAGGCATTACTTTCTGATTCTGATATTACCTCACAACAGCAGTGGATGTAAAACAAATAAGCTAGGCTTTTATTATCCCCATTAAAATACCACGTTGCTAAAAGTGTTTGTAGCATTTGCATGTCGTTGTAAACTTTGTGCGACCAAAGAGAACATCGCTTTGTAATTATAGCAAATAACTACTTTAAGATCTAGTAATTTATTTTTCAAATTGCACATAATATTAAGGAAACTGTTCTGGGTTTAACTATCCATAACCATTTATTCTGGAGTTCTGGAAATAGTATTAATTTTAACTTCTGGATGTCATGTCTAGAACCGTTTAAGAAAACTATTATCTGGTTTTGATGCCGTTCTCTTCGCGTGCTTTTTTAATAATGAGAAAGCAAGTTTTCATTCCTTTCTTAACAATTAATTTTTTCAAGCCAAAATTATAAGAATAATATGATTATTAAAAGTTTAGAAATGACAATTTACTTTTCAATTCTCAAAATTTCTCTCCTTAAAGGTGGATTTATAGTCGCAACATTGTGGATTAAAGTTTTACAAAATAAAATTATGATTAACATTGTGACACTTTATACTTTTAAATTAAAATTAACATTTTCGATTAAATTTGGTGCGTCCAAATCTGATTATGAGCGTAAAATTATGATTGTTGACTCTATACTCCACATTGTGATTAAAATTTGTATCAAATTCCCCGAATTTTATTAAATTGTCAGAGTTGAACTACACTCAAAACGACAATATAATTTAAAATGTGACGGAGCTGGTATTGAGTGATGATAATATTCGAGTCAAATCAAAATTGCGATTTTAAGTTTAAAGTATCCACTCATAATATACATATGAATTGAATCGATTGTGTCGGAACTCACAATTTTAATTTAAACGTTGACTTTAGAGTATTTTCATATTTTTTCTTTTGCCAAAATCACAATTTTATTTTACAAGGTTGCTCACAATCATACTTTTACTACTATAAATCCCGCTTAAGTTCGAATAATAACAACTTTTTCTTTTCGCATTTTTTAATTTTAGGCATTGAATTTGAGATTTTAGAAAACTTGCTGTCATATCGTACATTAATTGCAAACTTTGTTCTGTCAGTCCAGGATTTTTTACAAAGTTTTCGTCTAATATGTAGCCTTAATTATGAGTTGTGTAATCAAGCCGATTCGAATGCCAATTTCGAATGCTAATAATTATGTTACATATTCTAAACTTTATACCTTCAACATGCGTTTCACATAGGTATGGTGCATATCATAACCCTTATTGCTTTTTCATCATGCATGAGTTCAACCTAATTGTTTCTACAAGTTTATTTCCAAACTATTCAAATTTTCACTATGTTTAGTGAATGGTAACTTTGTCATTTTAACGATAACTTTGTACGTCTTTTAAAATCTGTTTATCTACTTATAGAAAATGGATTCTATTCTTGCTCTTCAGGCTAAATTTGGCAATTTAGTTGTATTATGTAATAAGAATTCAAAATCACTGAAAAGTTTATTAGATTTACAAGTTATACAATATCTCTTATATAAATTAAAAATTAATAACGTCACAGCTTCTTTATTGAGTTGCATATTTCAATAATATTAATCATAATAAAAAAAATCAAGTTGCATTCAAATTATTTACTGTTACGATACAAATATATTTTAGTTTGTGTAATCGGTACTAAATGTTATTCTAATATATTATTAAGGGGGAAATGACCCATAGCCCCAACAGAGCATGGCAGGAGGAGTTTAGATACATAGAGAAATGCATCGCACACTCATACTGCTTTACTTTAATTATCATCCGTGCCTCATATTTTACTGACGTTTCTATTTTTGAATGGCATTTAAAACTCTTTCCCGCTATTTAACAGTCAAAAAGTTTGGAAAACTTTGTTCAGAATACTTAAAGTATATCAGTAATTCAACTTTCAGTCAAATCCCCATTTTGTTTTATCAGTTGATGCCCTTTGAAGTTGCACCATTTACTAGTAAACTGAGTGTTCACTGAAAATGCATCAAATCAAAAATGGATTTAAACAATTACTCAAAATTTGTACTGCCAAATAGCCACTCGCTCACACTACAAAACTTACCTTTTTGTTTTAATTAGACGATCTTAAATTATTAAAGAAATGATAGATGCCACCCAATGGCAGTTTTTATTTGCTAGTTAATACCGTACCGTATTGGACGGGCATGCATGCTCTATCTGGGCCTTGGACACCAAATGTTAATGCCGGCTTAACAAAAGAAAGTAGTTATAATATATCATATAACATACACAATGTACGTTTCGTTTCCAAAGTAAATTGTAGAAAAGGAAACTATATTATTTTTTCGCCAATCATTATCTGCATTTGTGGTCTTTTGCCGTTCTCTTCTAAAATCTCTTTGGTAATTTGGGACCCTTTTTACTTGATAATCAGTTCTCCGTGACATCGAGTTCATGAAACCATTGTGTTCAAAACGACCTGAGATTGGTTGAAGTTTTTCAATTTCTTTCATAAAACGTTCCACATTTTTATAAAAGTCAGAGTCTGAATCAATGTGCTCATCATTCATGATAAAAGTCAACTCGTTTGATTGACAAAGTCAACAAAACTAATTGAAGTATAGAAACTAACAAATATATTGTCTTGATGTATTTTCTCATCTTCGTAATTCTCGAAAGCCTCCAACCACCACTCAACAGCCTTAAGTTTGTTATCTGGCATTTCTTCAGGGTTATATATCCACAATACAAAGGCCTTCCAAATTTTCACTTCATAAAACACCTCACCAGGCCACCTTTTTATATGAGCAACTTCACACTTTTCCAAAATTGTCCACAGTTCTTTTAGAGGCAACGGATAAGACATAAACTTGAAAGACCTCACGTAATCTCTGATACAAAAAAAGAAATAGTAGCCTCTTAACAGTAAAGCATTTTTGAAATGTTGCCCAGCCAAATCAGCATTACGAAGCAAAACCTTCCCGTTGTCATGCGATACCCCCTATATCCTAAAAACATTTTCATATACAAACTACAAGAGTCCACTTGGAATGTTGTTGTAACATACGTGTAGATGCAGGCGTCCAATTTTGAAGTGAAGAATCGTATCATTTGGAAACGTGTCTGAAAGCATACACAAACCTTCTTTCCGAATCCTTTCGTCATCTTTAACAAATATCATCGTTTCTGCCTTCTCGTACTTAATTTTTAGAATCCACTTTTGCATATCTTTTTTCTCAGCCAATCGTAATGCAGCACTGAAAATACACAAAAAGGAAATATGGAAGCATTTTTAAATGATTATTTTCGAATAGTTGTTAATGAAATATAGAAAATGAGTTTAATTAACAGCTTTACTCAAAATAATGCATGCATTTGTGATAGACTGCATTGACATCAATCTCAATATCTACTACTCTGTCGGCAAGAGGTTTATGTCGCTTGTACACAATCATCCACAGATTATTCTTTTGTAAAAGGGCCATGTCGACGTTGCTCATCAGTAATTTGGGCGCAAACTCAAGTTGTCGATTGCAGCAATTCCTTTCAGTTATAGAGGGAGCCTCCATCATTCCTCTGTCCCATAATCCAAGTATTTTTCGAATCTTTCGCAAGGAGCTGTACATATTATGATACCAAATGTGGTATGTGGGATCCAGCTCTAGTACCTCTGCCATATTAAACCACGATAGTACCCAACACATAATTTTGAATTTAAATTCGAGGTTGAAATCCATTTATAGATGAAATGTATCTCTCGTCTAGAACTGAAAAGGAATACATGGACTTCCCGCAGTTTAAACTCTACGTGAAGGAACGCCTTCAAATATGCTATAGTAGCCAAACTTTTTGAATCTTTTTGCAACTTTTTCCATTTTTTTTGTAAATTCTGAAGGCCGCTCACGTTATCATCTGATTCTGCACATTGGATTCTTCAAAGACCATTCCAAAGCTTCAATGGAATACTCAAAAGCTTTCTCTAATCATTAATGATCTCCATTTAAATTGGATACAATTTTTCGTAGTTCTTTCAATTGCAAAGGAACGCAATCAAGTTTTTCTTCTAGGTATAAAATTTTAGCACATTTATTCACCTGTTTGGCAAATAAATTTGCGTAATTTGGATTCGCTTCAGTTAATTCCCCTTCAACGTCATCACTATCGTTTTCGTTTCCACAATACTCTTTCTCAGTTTGCACATCATTCTCGTGTTCAAAATGCTCGTTGTTAAAAGTTTTCAAGGTCAAATGCACATAATTAACCTTATTTGTCAGGTTTTTTCGTTTCGAGTTGGGTTAATTTGTCATCTATCCATGTTATATGACTTTCAATTCATCTTAACTCAGGAAATCTTTCCATAATTACTAGTGCACACATTTTAAAAGACAAGTCAGTTAAAATTATTTAAATATAAAGAATAAAAATGTATGGGTAACTAACTACCTTCTACTTGAGGATAATGTAAAAAAATAATGATTGAATTTATTTAGCAATGCGTGTATACAAATTCCACAATTCTTAACTTCAAAAATTTACTTTTCCAATGCATTACTACTACTACCATTTATGTCGTTTTATTCCATTTGATGATGGAATGGGAAAACAAACGAACAAAAAATATCAATTAAATCTTCGTGTTTATAGATTCACTCCCACACGTTTGCTTTTATGTGCTCGTATATCAGTGCAATAACGCCTTATTTTGTTTGCCACCAACCAGAGTAACCTACAAACCATTTGCTGCGAAGCCTGGCCCGATATCTATTAATTTTACTTGACATGGTGCTGAAATGTATACTTTAACAAATAAGTAGATGAAATTATTTGCTAGGTTGTATTTGCTTATAATAGGCCTCAGCTTTAAAACGAACTGAAATCAAAAAGTCTTTCTTATTTCGTTGTTTTGCATGCAGCTTTAGATAATATTTCCAATTTTCGACGTCCTTTTTTTCATTTTTAATCATGTTACCAGGTTACCAGATAATCATGTGATTACGTGTTGCACTAAAGTAAAACATTACTCAGATGTAGCTAACTTGAGGTAGAAGTATAAACTCAACTCTGAAAGTGTTGTAAGGGGGTACGGGGTATTATTATCAGTGATTTTGTTGATATGATTAAAAATGTAGTCGTCCATCTTTAGATTGACTCCTTTAAATCATGGATATTTATAGATAAAAACTTTAAATCGATACACCGACAAAAAAGCTTAATGTAGTGATGGGCGAATAAATGACACGTGATGTTATGTTGGTATACGTGAAAGCAACGTTTTTACAATAACGTATTCCGTAATATGGAATATATGCAATCATGATTTGATAATGAAATTAAATGAAAAAGCAAAATGATTAGTATTACTAGTTTTGTTTTACTTTTATTTAAAGATTGTTACAACTTTGGTCACCTATTTCATAATTTGCATTCAAGCTCGCTAATGTCACCGTGTATAATGAATATATTTTAAATTATAATAATGTACTGAAATTTACATTCATACAACTTACTTTGCT
The DNA here is from genome assembly GCA_034693345.1 of Entomobrya multifasciata. Classification (NCBI taxonomy): domain Eukaryota; kingdom Metazoa; phylum Arthropoda; class Collembola; order Entomobryomorpha; family Entomobryidae; genus Entomobrya; species Entomobrya multifasciata. The sequence continues at coordinate 15,018 of JAQFXM010001538.1, read as the reverse complement.
ATATTACTTTGTCTGTTTTAGAATAGTCTTTAAACATATTTTTGATTTTTATTGGGAAAGATGTACTTCTAGTTATTTGTTACACTTACGATTGTATTATAGTATATTGTAGTATAGTAGTTTTATAAAATAAGGACAATTAAAACGGTAAGACTAAGTAAACATAAACTAATTAATTCCTTATTATACATATTTGAAATTTTGCACATTTAGAATTTTAGACGTTTTAGAATTTTTAATTACTAACTTATAGAAATGAAATGGCTTTTTCAAGCTAATGACCACTCTCGTACGCCTGTTCGCATAAGAACATATAATGCTTAACACTCTGTTGGTGAGGTATTACTACCTTAAACTGTAACTTAACTAACATTGAAGTTTGTACTGTTTGGCAAAAAGCTGAAATTACCGAAAAAAATTTGGCGCAAAATTTTTAATTTCTTCCAAATGGCTCAATATTTTTCAAAGCAGTTTTCCTTGTTATGTAGTACATAAAATTCTCTAAAATAGGTCCATTTAAAAAAATTAAAATTCGAATAAAAACACGGCTGTTTTCACTGTCAAGTCCCAACTTTTCAGTTTTTTCAAACTTTTCCATGCTAAATCTTAAGCACTCTCGCAGTTTTTTCTCGTGTAGAGTTGTATTATCATGCCTAATGATCCCACCAAAAATCACGATTTTTTGTCAATCTGTTTAGAAGAGATGCAATTTTTGGGATTTCGGACGTTTGGGCACCGCCCAGCAACGTGGTGCACCCGTATTAGCTAATACTTGATACAATGTGTTTCTTTGACATAAACTATCATAATATGGAAACAAAATCAACTTCTGCAACTATGAAGCATTTGAGCGTTCGAAACTTAATAATGTTGCTCTTTCGGATGGTCCCCTATGGTTCCTCTATCACTGAATGCAAAAACTTTGCGAACGTTTCGCAAGAAAATGTACAGATTGTGATACCAAATGTGATATGAGGGGTCCAGCTCTATTATCTGTCACAATATACATTCATTGTAATTTTAAGCAAATCTGTTAGCTGCTATGTTACAGGTACTTAATTTAAACATATATGAAATGGTTCAACAGGTGAAAAGCTGATATTACAGTTGGTAATAAGCTGGAGTAAAGAACATCCATTTCCTCCGCTTTAAATTCCACTTGAAGAGTAGCCGTCAAATATGCTAAAGCAGCAAGGCTTTTCGAGTCATTTTGTATTGGTTTCCATTTTCCTTGTAAAATCTGAACGTCGTTATCACCGTCAGATTCCTCACACTGCAATTTTCTCAGGGACCACGCCAAAGAGTCTACACGATACTCAAAAGCTCTTTCCAACCGCTTTTGATCTCCATTTATACCTGCTACGATTTCTCGTAGTTCTTTTAAGTGCACAGGTAAGCGATCAATCTTTCTCCCAACTTAAATAATTTCGGCACATTTCTTCACCAACTTTGTAAATAAATCTGCATACTTTGGACTCTCTTCAGTGTAATACTCCTCGAAGTCATGCTGATCATGATCACTTCTACGATACTCGTTTTGAATGCTACTATCTTCATCTTCAAAATATTGTTGTACGTTCTCAAGATCACAGTAACGTTGTCAACTTTATTTACGTTTTCTTTGACTTTTCCCAGTTCAGATAATGTGTCACCTATCCAAATTAAATGACTTTCAATCTGTTTGATTTCAGTAACACGATCTAGGATACTTTGGAACACATCTTTAAATATTCGTACTTGGGCACTTTACACTAAACAATACTTCTTCACACCTTACTTCCCATTGTATCACTGTTACTGCTTCGTTTCGCATCATCTCAGTGGACACGACGAAAAAGCAAACGAAAACTTTTTGATAAAAACGTCGGTTCAGATATACGTCCAATATTAAAATACTGCTACTTATATCCTTCTTACTTTTAGATTTTATCATACCCTTGTATAAATGAATGACGAATCGTTTGCTGCTGAATAATCTTATATCCGCTTGTTGGGAAGCATGGTTTCTAAGATTATGTTTAAGAGTATGTATGAGTATGTATGAGTTGAATTTGTTCTCGCATAGAACCTATTCAAAAGACTTTACGTAATAAGTATAACTTTCTTGTATATTTGATAAATATTTTGTTGGTGAATGAGTACCATTCATTTTTGTTGGTGTATAAGCATCGAAAACCTACGCCACAAGAAACTTTTTCTTTCATTTTGAATGTTCTGCTATGTGTAAATTAAATCTCAGTTTTTTTACATCCTTTGTTTCATTTTACACGGTACTGTTATCTGACCATTCTTTGAGCATATGCATATAACTGACATGATACAGATAAAATCATTGTAATTCATGTACAGGACAGACGTAACAATTTCACAGACTGGAACAAATGTAAATGCTAAAAACGTATTTTGCTTTGGAAATACGTACGACCATTTATCTAAATTCTTCAACATCAATATCACCAACCATCGTGCTGTGTCTGTAACGTAACACATTCCATTCCGTTCCATTTCTTAATTTCATTTAGTTTATTTATGTTTTGTTTTCCAGAAATACAAATTTCCAAATAACATGGTCTATTAAATCTTTCCCGTATCACCAAATAATGCATTTTCCATTAAATTTGTAGCAAAGATTTTAAAACATAAATTCATGAAAGATGAACCAATATTGAAGGATTATGTTGAAATTGGGGATACGTGAGACTCGAGACTGAATTTTCTTGATCTCGACCTTCTTCATTTCATATCACTTGTATCGCAGTTTTGCGTTTTGGAATCTCTCATAAAACTTGTTATGGACTAAAGGGTATTCGTTATGCCATGCATTCATTTAATTTTTCATAAATACCTGGATTTGAATTTATCTTTCAATTTTGTAAACAATTGTAATATTTTCATTTTAATTAGTTATAATAGTTGGGTAAATCCCAACTCCCAACACATCGACAATCCGAAACTGAATTTATTTTGTTTCATGAAAGAATAATATTAACTTGGTTTCCCAGATCCCACCTTGCACTTGTATATTTATTTTGAATGAATCATCCGACAAAGATTTGGATGACTTTGTATTAGGATGTAGTTTGATTTTATAACATAGTAATGCGTGTTATGTTCAATTTTGACTACAAATTCATTTAAACATTTCTCCTTTAAACTTGGAACATTCAAAAAATAGTATCACCAAAAAACGGAAAAACATTGAAAACCCAAATGCCAAAGTATGACGTTAATTTCCTTAATTTGCCTCAAAAGTAGGATACGTGCAGTCAGTTAAAATAACTCTTTACCGTACACACCTTGCATTCAATGTTAATGATGTTTTTTTTTCGTTTTAAAATCTCATCTGGTTGTAAATTAAAATTTTCGTAATATATAATCATTTTTTCATCGCAAAATTGCAATAAACTGCCACCAACCAGATACGGATGCACTGACAATGTCACCACATCTGCATAATTTTTATATGCCAGTTTACTCCAAAATGTTGATAATATGATAAACACATGTCATGCGTCATTCTGCTAGATCGATATATAAACCACTCCTTTTTAGGTCTAATTTCATAAAGCAACTCATCTCGAACAAGTAACTTTCAAATCCAGTTATCTTTAGCCCAGTTGGAAACATAGCAGTTTTCATTTACACAGTCCCAAACTTTTATTCACATTAAGTTTCCAAGGAAACCTAGAACATTATGGAAAGCTATATACTTGTCGTCCTCATCTTCACTAATTCACTAAATCCAAGTGTGAGCGGCTCTGGAATCCAATCCGAAATCGAAAATGAACACCTTGTCAATCATTCATCCCGTGTTATGCCGTGAACCTGCTGCCCCAGGCCAACTACCTTATCAGCTAAGTCTCCAGCAACGCAACCGTCACTTTCGTGGAGCAGTTTTGATCAAATCTGATACAATACCTGAGCGCACCCATTGCGTTTTGCGTAACTAGCTCACTTTGTCTTTGTAGGTGACATTAACTCTCTTTTCGATGCTTGCTGGTATTCTCCTTTGAGACTACAGTAAAATCATACGCGAGCGCTCCAGATAAATACAGTAGATATTTACATGCCATGCTGATCAGGAAAAATATCGAATACTAGTATAATCCTTAGTACCATTAAAATCACCATAAAAAACTACACCACTAAATTTTAATGTCAAGCTTAATTTCCCTTGTGCATTCAGTTCAGTTTCCCTTCAAAGTTGCCGACACACATCACTTGTGAAAATCTTTTGCAAAAATCATTTACTACTAGTACCAGCTTTTTCAGTAATGAACACCACTTGAAACTAAATATATGGGTGACTTAAGTATATAATATACTTAAAAATATAAACCCCAATTAAACTTTCATGAACTTTTCTATAACCGATTTAGTATTGTTTGAAATTGTTCCGGTCCATCAACTTTTTAACCAGTGGCTGCCGAATTTCCGGAAAGTATAAAACTAATTACTCATGGGTTGAATTTGGCTAAGATTTATGCAAACAAAATCTTTGAGAAGGAGAACCTATTAGCTCAGAATTAGTCATCACAGCATTCAACAGCCAAATGGTCATAACATTTTAGTATATTTAAAACCAAGAAGCCAAGAATGTGTAAAAAAAATGAAAATAATACATATATAATATTATGTTTAAAAGATATAATAAAAACCAGATAATTAATTGATGTGCACTGTTTCATCAGATCTGAAAATATTATTAGCTTCAAAAACTACTGTAAAAAGGTATATATATCTCAGTGAAAAATAAAATTCGACTTTGTAGTTTTTAAAATAGGTTGCGGTGTTGTTGTTTTCAAAAATACAAATCACTAATGGTTGCGCTGTCAAAATGTTTGTCAAATGGGAGGCTTTGTCATCCGGCGGCATATTACACAAAACCCACTATGAATAGCAACTAAACTTGAGTTGTAGCAAAACATTTTGATTATATTTTAGCTTAACCATTAACCATATCAAATCCAACTCCGTATTTCTCAAAATTAGGTGTGTAACCAAGTGAAGAAGCAGCCCATACGAGCATAGGGTACCCAGAAAACCTTTCGTTTGTGCTGAGTATTAACTAAATCTGTGAGCTCGACTTTTTGCATCAATATTTTTTGGACTGTTAGCTCATTTTTGTTATTTCTGTGAGACGGAAATTTTGCGTTTTAAATTTGAGAGGTTTGTGAGTTTTTCGAGTTTAATGTTTGTTGAGTTTGTAAGCAAGCCCACCTTTATTAAACTTGTGTGCCCGCTTCTTGAACTCAATATTTTTTGTGGTTTTGTTTATGAAAGGTCCGTGTGCTCTGTAATTGGAAACTTTGTCCTGTATTTCAAAAAAAAATTAATTGTTATTGCTAAATATTGTAAGTTTTGTGTTCCCCAATTTAATATAACGTATTTTATTTAATATTTGGTATCCATAAAATAATGAAAAGTAAAGATTTTCACCTAATTTATACAAAGTGAATTGTTCAACATCAATTAAATGATATTAAAGAATGTAATTTAGTAGTTTTAATTGAAAAACTTAATTTAGCGAAGTTTGGAGTTCTTATGCTGAGGCCTATATACATTTTTACAACTAATATTGCGGTAAAAAAGCTTAAAAATAAATTCTCCGAAAAATCAAAAAATGTTCCTAGAAACATACTGGAAATAGTTTTACAAAATCAAAGTAGATCTTAATGGGTTAAATTATAATTTATTACGACCAAATTTTCCAAAAAAAGTGAAGTAACCGAAAAAACGTTGAATTTTGTATTTAATATTTATTAGATTTGCTGGCCGCCGCTTATTATGTCTGTTTGTAGGAAATTTCGTATTTAATATCTATTGCGTCTTACCACCTCACTTTGTTTAAATATTATTTGTGTCTTCATGTTAATGTATCCATGCAAAAAAAATTTAGAAGGTAAGGTATGAACTAGGGAACAAACGTTTTTGGTGGAACATTATACAATTTAGCGTATTTTCATGTCATGCTTTGATTAAGTCATGTACTGTCATGACTAACATAACATAACTGTCATAACATAATGATGCTTTAAAACATCCTAAAACTAGACTCGTTTAAAGTTATTGACCAAATATTAAATCAATTCTTCAACACTCAACACAAAATTCCCGTTTACCCACCCAAGATGCCAGAAAACAACGTAGTTTTAGTGGGTCAGTATAATATTGTGGAAATGCCTTCAGTCGACCGTAGCTACGAACGAATTTTTTAGTCAAAGGGGTTAATTAGTCGCCCGAATTTTTTGACGATTTTTTTAGTAGAAAAAGCTTTAGTGGAATTTTGTTTTTCGACTACATAGATACATATTTTTCACTTTTGAATGTCAATCATAATGAAAAATCACTTTTAGACAAAAATTTTAGTACAAATAATCCAATTCTAAAAGTCGATAGTTCATTATTCACAATTATATCTCAATTCCTAATTTTCAAAATTAAAGTAGTCTATTTCGTTGTTGCATTCGTCCGCGGCAAACAGGAGTAACATAAGTTCAATTTGATAAATACCTAAGTGGTAATGAAGACCGCCTTTGAATTTTCTGCAGTATTGGCTTCACAATCAGTATCGCTTAAATCAGTAGCATTAAAATGTAACCAACCACGAACACCTTCCTTTGCCGTACAAATATTATGATATAAGAAATGTCATATTTACAAGTTTACGTTGTTCATATTTGCCTGCCATTGGTAAAATGCCTGATATTTCAATATAGGCACTGGCATGTTTCGCTTCTTGTTTAATTATTTGTAGTGCTCCCGTGTCAACGTTGTGCAGTCTTTCAGGTTGTAAAATTCAATGATTTGGTATCACAGTGGATTGACAATTACCATTAGTATTTTTACAAACATGCATACATCATTTTAATGAATTAAGATAACTAATACGTGACCATTGTTTAACCTATGAAATTTCATGTGACAAAATTTTCATCTGTAAAGACTCTTATCAGACCACATATTTTTTGTCAGGAAATGATTTAGCCTAAAATGGATTGTGCATTAGACTAAAATATGCAGTCGAAAAATTAATAATCGACTGAATATACAGTCGACTAAATATGCATTCCACTAAATTCGACTAATTCTTATGGGTCGACTAAATATACATTCGACTAATAAAAACAGTTCGACTAAAAAAATTCGTCAATATATTTTCGTCACTGTATAGCGGCGACAAAGTACATTTCCACAATTTTATTGCCTCCCTTGGTGAACGTCATCTATGTTGAATGTTCGCCATTGTTGGTACACTGAAGGAAAAACATTCACATTAATAAACAAACCAAGTTACATTGAAATAATATGCATTTGATACATGCAATTTAACACATGAAAACAAACAAACATATTTTCTTTGATATCCGTATGGGTCGTTCAAAATTTGTTCAACGTCCTTGGTACAATATTGGAATGTAACCACGACATTAAGTTCTTCCAAACCTTTATGCACATCACTAATTTGCTTTGCTGAGCTGAACCGGTACACATACTGTCTTAAATACGAGGAAACAGCATCCCAAGTGCAATTTGCACGGTAAACCTTCTCGAACATTGCAATAAGGAATCTTCTTGTGTGTATGCGGCAGATATGAATAGAAAATCTTAATTTGCTGTCATGAAGACAGGACTCTACATCCATTCCAAGGAAGACTCTAGACGCCGCTGAAAGGCTGGCCAAACTGACAATTTTGAAGTCGAACGACTTGACATTGTACATTTTTCTGTACCTGTTTAAATATTGTTATATCATAAAATTAAAACATATGATGAAATCTTCATGCCATTAATATTATTCTATATTTAACTGCTGCTTATTAATTTACCAACTAATTTTTTGGTATCGTTTAATAAACTTACTTGTGGAAAAAACATTCCAACGAGTACATTATTGCCTGATAATCTTGTAATGCCAAGAATTCCAATATTGGAACTGGACCACCATTAATTTTCAGCACAAGTGCATAGTAAAAAATCCAGCGATCGTCAACTTTTTCCATGGGCTGCCTTATATTTGAAGTTGCGTCCAGAAAGAGCGTCTTGCACGTATCCTGGATACTCAGGATGAGGATATGCTCTCATGTAGAAATCTCTAGTGGCCAACAGGTCAACAATCACGTTATCATGGAAGTCTTGTTCTTTCTGCACCTGTAAATACGTTGTTTATATGGAAAATGTTTCAATTAGTTTTAATATTTTTTAAGTTATACTTTTTTGAATACCAAACTTTTATATTTTGCGAGAAATGAAAACTTTAATTGCATGAATATACCTCAACTCTAGCTTGCTGGAAGATTTTAAGCTTCTTAACGTCGTCGTAGTTTCCCTTTTGAGTCTTAGCGATATCCGCTTTTGCCCATCCTTTCTGGTGGACTTTTGAAGGCAGGTCATTCTTCAACACCTTTTTAACCGCGACACGTTTGGCCCTTTGTAAGTGCCTTTTTTTTCTTCGAATTCATAAGGTTTAATTTTCCCAGAGCACTTCCTAAGTTATAAAATAAAAAACGTGTATGTAATTACTATCCTCCTATAAAATTTTAAAAACAAATTATTTACACGATAACATGTGCAAAGTGTACTGTACTCATTACCTTATTCCAACGGCAACACCATCGACACTTTTTGGAAAATTTTGAATGGAGAAAGAGAAATGAGCTGTGCAGCTATCTCCTTTGCAAAATGCATAAGCATACATGAACTTGTGATTTGGGTAGGCACCCTCCTATTACGCCGAATCACGCACACCTCATTCCGCTCACTCAGTTTTGTCTGAAGGGTATCCGCATAATCTTCTTGAAATGAGTACCGGCCTGTAACTTTATCAAACTTCAGCTTTCCTTGAAATTCTGCCTTTGAAAATGTGCCAACACATTTCAAAGGTATCGTTGACGTGTCAACTTGTTGTCCAATAACCGGGACCATCGTCTTTTTAGTAGTTTTCTTTGAGGCTGACAAATATCAAAAATAACTTTTTAAGATGGATCGACTGCTGAAGTAATACTTTCATATGAATTCAGGAGGCTCAGTTGTTTTGGAAAAATATATGTATCAAACATACGTTTCTTATGAAACTTCTTCGGACTCCGAAGTTACCCAATCATCGTCTTTCGAGTCCTTAGCTAAAAGCAACCATAATTAACAACAAATATTAGCCGTTACAGGTGATTAGCTAACATTGCACTTTGCTAACATGTAAAATTTGCCAACACGGCTATTTGCTAACATTGAAACTTGCTAACATTACTATTTGCCAACATTCAAGATGCTAACACTGCAGTTCACAGTCCACATTCCTTGGAGATTTATTTAAAGTTATAACATGTCTGTCAAAATATAACCCAGCTTGCCAACTATTCTAAACCATTTCAAATTAAGAGTTGGGTCATATTTAGACCTAAATGAACCGGCTGCACCGTTCAAACCAAGACTTAAGTTGGTTTTTTAACTTCAATAAAACTATCCAATTAAGTGTAGCTAATTGGCAAAATAGATGAACCTTAATCTTGGATCAATAAAGCGTTTTTACATGGCGAACACGGCTTTGTGTTATAGATTGATGGAATTGTGTACAGCGACCTCAAAACTTTTGTACAGTTGGCAAAATGAGTTATTTTATTATAACAAGCAGGTTAGGTTTACTTAGGTTTTAAATTTACAGAAAAGTGTACAGGGACCTCAAAAATGGTGTACAGTTTTGAAAAAGTTAGTTATTCTATTATTACGAGTAGGTTAGGTTAGGCTAGGTTTTAAAATTACAGAATTGTGTACAGGAAAGAGGGGACTAGTGTGAAGGGACTAGGATTATTAATACCCTATCGGGTCATTTTCTCAGAAACCGTGAGAGATTGCAGTCTAATTTCTTCGGAATCACCATATCACATACTATCGAATTTCATATCACATTTTAAAAAATTCTCATTGTCGTGATCAATCATTTGTTCCTTAAATTATCATAAGAAATCGATTGTCGAAAACTGAATTTTAAAACCCCAAGTCATCGTCCTGACAGGCAGACAGACAGAGGGACATCAGCAAGTTCATGTAAGCCATTTGATAAATAAAATTAGGTATCCGGTAGACTGCACTGTTAGTATTTTGCATTGTTGGCAAGTTGCAGCGTTAGCATCTGGAATGTTGGCAAATAGTCATGTTAGCAAGTTTCAATGTTAGCAAGTAGCCGTGTTGGCAAGTTGCATTGTTGGCAAATCGCCGTGTTAGCAAAATGTATTGTTAGCAAATTTTACATAATAGCAAAGTGCAATGTTGGCTAATCGCCGTGACACCCTCATCACATATCATGTAGGGAACGGGTATAAGGCACACAGGAACCAATCCCAAAATATGTTACGCAACAGTACTCAATAATCTAGTTCAATGTAAATAACTATCGATCCCTTTTATTCCGTTATAGTTATTCAGTAATTCGCATTCATTTAAATCCCCATATTCCCCTGCCAGTACATAATCTTCATCGTTCCGTACTTAAGACTTATTCAAGACTTAAATTCCTTACTTTCAGTGCCTTACAATGTACTTTGTTCACATTGTACTAAACCAGTGCATTTTCGATTAACGCCTCATTGTATTCAAATTATTACTGAGACTGATTTGCTTATTGACTTGTAATTTACTTATCCTTAGTAATACCTTGAAAATCGCATTATTTCAAAAATCTAATTCTATCATCAAAATATGAACGGATTTATTAAAATTACAAAGGTATAGTTATGCCTATCTACGATTTAAACATGCGCACTTCTAAAAGTTATCGGTTATTCAAGGAGTGCTAATGCCATGGCTAGGAGCTGGTGTTAATTTACAAGGGTGCTTAGAGACAGAAGCTGCTTAAAGAAATTTGTGCCATAGCAAAAGGGTGTTAATATGTAGGTTTGTAGTGCTAGAGGTAATAATGGTGTTTTTTGGAACTGGTGTTCAACCGGCCGTGACCCGTATAATTTATATGGATGCTGTATGAATCCATAATAAAAGTTAATGTGAATGAAATAATTGTTGAAGGTATTTTAAAGGGAGAATTCCTACTAGAAAACTTCAGCGAAATCGTTTATTTGTAATATGAATAAGAAGGTAGGACCATGACCGTTACATGAGTATTTGGTATTACAGAACATAATACCAAATATGATATATCATTTTTTTAAATTTAAGTAACATACCAACTGTCAGTTTTGTCAGAGTTGTAAACAGGACGCCTAGCATGGCAATGAATTTGAACTGAAGTCAATAAACTGAAGAAGTTGAACATAATATTACAAATTATATTTTAAATCATCACATTTACAATTATAATTTATAAATAATGAGACATTTTGTGAAAATTGACGATGATCAGAGCCGTGGTTATAGGAAAATATGTACCAGCGATCATTTTTTGTCTCTTTAATAACAAATAATAATTAAAAGTGTACTAAAAATTCCTCTTATGACCTTTTTATACATTTATTTTTTACCAAAGGTTCATATAAGATAACACAAGTGATGGTACGTCTACATGTAATCGTTCTTGCAGTAGTATTCACCAACACATTTGCGTTAATGACAGTTTTGTATCAGATTGCAAGAGTTTTGTTAGAATACGACCATTTTGTTGTATTTGGAGCACAAATTATTTCGTCAACTTCAAAAAACTCACCTAGCCCAAATTCTTGAGTGTGTTCAACAACGTCGATACCATATACGCCAAAGATGCCCGTTTTTAATGTGTAAGTTAGAAAATGGCTAACTTCATCGATTTTTAAATCTGATTTAAACGTCGGATCTCGCAATTCTATTGACGCCAAAATTGCCGATGGAGGAAATTCATCTTCTTTCGTGCCATACCACCATAATTCGTCGTCATATTGGTCGTCGTATGCGAGCATTTCTTCTTGCCTGGATATCTTGTATATTAAATTGATATTAATAAATCCGTTTTTGGTCATATTTAGGGCCTGTGTTATCTTAAGTTGAGTAAAAGGTTTAACTTCGTGTGTTAAAGTGTATTCAATTGACGTAGCAAACTCGTTTTCAGTTTCATTCACATTGGTTTCTGAGGTCGACCCTTCATGCGCCAGCGTTAAACCAACGCCTAAAAGTTTTCCCATTACTGATCCAGACCATGAATGTTCTTTTATTTGTTGGTTGCTTACCACTGATTTCGTTTTGAACTCAAAATTGTCTTTAATAGTAACTTCTATTGTGGCAGGGGAACGGTTGGTCACGTATGATGTTGCAACCTCCTGCTGACTGTCAGTACTAATAAAGTTTTTGTCGACCTCATAATTTAGCATCTCGGCAGGAAATGTTTCTTGGGCCTCCAATAAAAAGGATGTAAATGGAAATAATGGATTTTCAGGGATAATGTCTAGAGTATCCCCCAATCCTGCGCCAACCGACATCTTTATGTTTGAGAGAGTACATAATTCAACTACTGATGCAAACCCATCAACCAGTTTTAGCATTAACAAAAACAGATCATCGTCGGTGTAGTGCCCTGTATCCTTTTTTAAAACAAATTGCAAGTCTTTCGTTGACGACACGTGTAAATTGACATTAGACTTGGGCCTAATTAAATATCCTCCACCTTTCTGTTGAAATGCAAATTTAACCCCATTGACAATACCATTTATAGTATGGTTTTTTTGGCAACAGAGTATATCGTCCATCAAATCAACTTTGCAGAAATTATCCGGATGTTTAAAAATATGATAAAATCTTCCGGTATGTACTGTTGTGTTCCCAATCAGCGTAACGTTTATCAATTTAAAATTTTCGAAGTCGTCCCTCGATTCCAAGTGCTTGCGTCCCACAATTTCATTTCTGAATGTTTTTTCAATTTTTTGAGTAGTGGTGCTGAAATTACAAAAAAAATCCAATGAAATCATCTGAATATACATGTTACAAAATTAAAATGCGAGTTAAATGGTTTTGTAAACTGGAATGTTTAAATGCTGATTTTGTGTTGATACTGAATCTAGAAAAAGGAAGTTAATATTACAAAATTAATTAATTACGAGATTCTAGCAAATTTAATCAGTTTATCTCTTATTATGATCAAACACTGCTAAATTTATGTAATTGAAGGCTATAATTTCCACCAGCGGTTTTGAAAATCCAATACTTCAATGCAGGCCGCTATCATTAAGAATATGTCAATTACATTTGAAATAATTGATTAACTTCGATTCAATTACGGTTACACCAATTGAATTATTGCAATTCAATTATATTTACAGTAATTGATTATTTGCAATTGAATTACATCTACAGTAATTGATTGTTTGCAAATCAATTACATTTGCAATAATTGATTATTTGCAATTCAATTACATTTAAAGTAATACATTAAATAAAATCCAATCTTATGCACAGTTTATTATAAGTTACACGAGGTCCAATGGTCAAAAAGTCCAGATATACATAACAATTAGATACAGACAATTTGCGAAACGCATAATTTGCCAAAATTGCAATTCAATTGCAATAATCGATTTGATTTTATTTGCAGACTTTATTGGCAGTAATCAAAACCAAGAGATGCAGTGAAGCACTCTGGTCAAAACATGGAATCTAGTTTATGTTGTTTACATGATTGTGTCCTGAGAGTAAAAATTGACAAAAAATATTATAATCGAGAAACATACATGTCATATATTTTTAATTTCACAAACGTTGGTTATGATTATTTTGCTGTACTTTGCTGTACTGTATGAATCTCGCAAGAAATGAAGTTTCTTGACTTATGTGACTGCGCCAACAGGAAATTCAGCATTGTATCTACCAGCATGTGTGTTACATTTAAGACATTTAAGCCAGTCGTTTAGCCATTTCATACTTCATTTTTATGTTGGACATATCGATCACGAAATACAATATTTTCCTAGCTTCCGTAATGCGTACATTGTGATTTCAGGATTGGAGGAATCCTTAACATTTCTTTTGTTATTGATGATTGATGTGTAGAAACTTCCATACGTTTGAATAGCTTTATTGTCACTAGGTAAGCTACACCAAATCAAAATTCATTTTTAGTACTACAAAATCATTTCCAAGTTTGGAGGTACTTAAGTTTATTCTTTTAACAAATTTTTGAAAGCATGGGTTTAAACTAGATTTACATCGTATATATTTAAATATGAAGTCTAATGTGAAAATTTTATCACGTTCTTGAAAAGTTAATCAATTCATCATATCAAATATATCAATTTTGGAGTTTTTACATGAGTATTATTCATTATAACAAGTTTAGCAGCTTTTAGCATCTTATTTAAATGTTCGCATTCAGTTTCACAGATATTTCCTCAAATTGGTAAGCAATATTCTGCTATTGAGAGTACTAGTGACGTAACCAAAATTTGTCTCCATTTATAAGTAAAGTACCCCTTGTTTCTATTCAACATAAAAAGTCTACTTGTCATATTTATACTCACATTTTGGTAACGAGTGTCAAAATTTAATGTTTCATTTAGAATTAATCCAAGATACTTACAACTTTGCAGTTGTTCAATGCAATTTTCACATATTTTAATCTGTAAGTTCCCGATGGGTTTTGATCTAGGCATTCTGAATATCATACTTTTTGTTTTTTCAATACTTATTTTCATTCCGTTCTGTGTACACCATGCACTAAGGTTATTCAAGTCAGTCTGTAGCTTTTCTATTATTTCGGTAAGATTTTCACCGGAAGCATATAGCACACAGTCGTCGGCATAATAAATACACTTCCAATGTTCTAATTTTTCAGGAATATCATTGAGGTACATCGAGAAATTTATTCCACTAAGGCTTGAGCCCTGTGGAGTTCCAGATATCATATAAACCGGAAGTGATTGAATATCACTATTTACAATTTGTTGAAAGTTCTGAGTTAGTCAGAGCAATAATGTTCGCTCAGTTTATTCATCGACTTAAATACTTTGCACAGTTCATTCATTTAGTACACCATTACATAATGTCACATAATACAATACAATATATGCATACATATTACATCGGTCATCGCATCATAATGCACTTCAT
>JAQFXM010001537.1:0-31148 GCA_034693345.1 Entomobrya multifasciata | reverse complement strand
CCGGCCGGACGGCCGGCCGGACGGGATACAGTCAGAATCGCAAACCCAATAGATACTCTTAACAGAGTATCTAATAAGCGACCCATCAGGTTGCTATTCATTCTAGCACGTAAGAGAAAATGCAGATAAATAGGTGTGTAGTTTTGGTCGCCTGATTAAGAGATGATGATATTCAATTCAAAAAGACTGTTGGAGAAAATATTTTTATTAATTTTTGTAATATTCACTTTTTCTTCGAAATTGAGCATCTGATTGCAGAGTTTGATAATGATTCTAGAACTGCTTTGATTTTGCTGAAAGATTAGTAGTTAGGCATTCAATTATGAAAATACTGCATTAAATGACTGGTTTTCAATTTCGACCATGTTACTTTCTTCTTTCATCTTCTATTTTAGTTTACTCTTGCTATTCCCATTTTGTTTACTTGCTTGCATGAGAGTATAATAGCAAGAATCATGCTGCAGCATACTGACCAAGTGATGATGATATTCGTGTTGGAGCGTACTATATTATGCCACTACATTCATTCACTCTCACTTGCATGCTTTTTTTATGTGTGTTGTTTTTGTATGGGTAACTATTCTATTACTATTACCCTTTAGTTTTAAAACGGTCAACGAAGATAAATGACCTGTCTTAACTGATGATTGCCAAGCATGAAAATGAAAGTTTCTCGGACAAAACAAACTTGCCACCCTTCTATATTTTTACACAGGGAAAAAGGTACTGCAGTAGTCTGTAGTGCAGCAAGCACGAATGAAGAAGCGGAACAAATTTTTCCCATAAAATATATACTACAGAAGAACTGCTTCTCTCTCTCTTCTTGTGCTTGCATGGCATGATGTACAAAGAACATAGATAAAAGTAATAAGCATGGATTTTTGGACATGGACAGGCGATGGACTTGTTTTAAGTGAAAACTGGGTGGCTAGCTATTATGTTATACCGGGTATGTATATTTTATGAGGAAATTTTTGGCTTGGAGTAAATAACAAGTGAGTAGAGAGCATAATTATTTAGTTCACTAAAAAAGAAGAATAGCTTTTTTTTTGTGGCAGCTTGTAGTTTTTTTGTAATATATTTTTGTCAGGCTGGCTTGCTGTGTTCTTACAAAGCAGCATGCATGCATGCATGTTTGCCTCATTCTTTGTTATATTATTACCATTATGCGAGACGGAATGTATTGCTTTTACACATGAAAAACTGTGAAAATATATAAAATAATGCTTTGGAAAGTGATAGTAGTGTTTTAGCAAAGTACACTTATTATTGTGCCTCAGTCTCTTTCTCAATGCCCATTAACATGATGACTTGGAGAGCTGACTTGACTAGTTTTCTGTTGGATGATATGTACTTTACACTGTGACTGAAGAATGGATAATAGTTGATGCGAGTTTATTTGTTGTCCTTAAAACAGACACACACGAGTTGAAGTTGAATTTTTTTATCGTACAACACGACAACCAGGCCCGAGACTGATGCTGAATGCTGTCGTGTTTCCTTTCCTGTTGTCTCACATTTCAAAGAATTTTGCTTCATTAAATTCACTCTGTTTAATGAGGAGGGAATATCAAACAAGAAAAGGTTACTAGTTTACTATATGTTGCATATAAAGATTACTAGATGATGGTTGATGAGGATGAATACAAGTTTACTCCTTTACTTATTAGGGTAAGCAAAGTATATTTACATTTGTTGCAACAACGCTACGAAGATGGTAACCTGTCAGTTACGTAGGACGTTACTAGAACAAGGAAAACTTTGATCCTGATCATTGCTCCCTTTGCTTTGTCGCTCTTGTGTTTTGTATAATACGAAGTAAATTGCATAATATATTATGGAAGAGTGACATGTAGTGAAGTAATATGCATAATAATGAATAACTATATGTGTATGTATGTATGTTGCATGCATAATATATACATTTGATTTAGTGGTGTTTGTCTATATGAATTTCTTTTTAGCCATGTGCCTCTTGTTCCTTTGGTTGGTTCATCCTTAATTTTGATTACAACTCTGAGAGAAGCTGGATGAAACGGTGCTGGTTGTAGCAGAGATGGGGACATCCACTCACATTTTCGGGTATGTTGTTATTTAGTTTGAAACATTGTTGCTATCAAGAAGATGCCTGTATGTATGTATGTATATGTATTTTGTGCATATGTCGGTATGATGTAGTAGCTATCGATGTAATTTAAAATGATAGCGAATTTCTCTTTCCTTCAAAGCTGCAGCTTTCATATCTCTGATGAGAAAGTGCTCTTTTACTTCTTAATGTTGTTTTGAAAACACAGGTAGATTGGATGACAAGAAAATAGAGGGCTTGCATACTAAAAGGCATATATGTATGTGAAATCATGTAGGCTGGAATAAGAAGAATCAGCGACGGTGAAAGTAGGTTCAAAATGATAAATAGAAAGCAGGTGGAATTACAATAATAGTATGCGTTGAAATGTTATACAAAGGTGTGCGTAAGTTCTTTGTGAATGTTTGTTGGTTTCATCGTCAACTTTCCAGAGAGAAAAAAAAACATGTTACTTTTTTCCTTGGGATCTATTTTACTTGCCAAACAGCATCCTTCACAGTATGCATACTTAATTTGAAGCAATTGAACTTACTCTTTTTTTCCTTTCTTAATACGCAGTATGAAGAAATCCTTGAAGCAAAAGGATTCTCTTTGATGATGGTGATGAGGCAAAGGTATATATAATACGAAAGAAGAGACCAGCATCATCGTCAGTAGTTCTGGTACAAAGCTTCTCTAGAATGATAAAACACAGTGCAAGATTTCTACCATCACCACCAGATGAAAAAATGAACACGACTATAATTTTGAGCAATCGACAAATAAGGTGGAACATTGCTGAAAAATGTATATTTGTTTGAATGTATCCGGGCAAGGGACAAAAAAGGCTTATGAATTGTAAAAGCAACTTGAGATATGCCTACATACATAAGCGTGAAAATAAGCATAAATTTTCACTACGTAGCTCCGCTTTTATTTATTGTACAATGAGAGAAGCATTGAAATTTGAAAAAAGATCTGCTTGTTACGCTGGTTGTTATGTATAGCCATGTGTAGAAAAAGGGATCACGCAAAAAGTTGTTTTGTGCTTTGTTGTTTTTATATTTACATTGACGTATGCAGCATGTATGTTTTTTAGCAAGAGGAGAATGTGTTAACACTTATTATCATATGTATCATGTTCGTTGTTGCATTTGAATAAACTATAGATCATCTCTCTGGTACTGGCCCGTATATTTCCACTTTCTCAAATGCTCTTACATTTTTTTCTCGTTTAAAAAAAAGTAACAGCAGAAACATGTATGAAGTTCACAAAAAGAAAAAAAGCAGATAATAAAAAGTATGACTGTGTGAATATTTGCAAAAGAATATTTTAGGCTGATGATATTGCCCCTTCCTTTTCTTTCACTGAAGCTTCTGCTGTTGCACATGGCGCACTAAGATGGTTTGAAGGTCTTCAAAGGTTTTTCTAATATTTCTTAACAAGGAACTTTTTGCTGAAGTAATAATAATAGTGGTGATAGTATGGATGAGATGCATATAATATGCTAGACACACAAACTTATTTGTCAGCAAAGTAGTGTGGATATGTGCTGGTGGAGAAAGTAGGAGAAAATATTTAACGATGTGCAAACTACTGCGTTTTTTTCAAGCTGCTGCTGCAGACGCATACCTGGTTGCTTTCTCTTTTTGTATTTATGTATGCATATATGTGATATTTTAAAATGCATACATATTATGCTGGTATGATGATGATCATCTTTTTGTTGAAAAAGCAGACTACATGTTTAATGTGTTGTGGTGGTGGTGCAATGTGTGGTGTTTATAGGTAGATAGATAGGTGGAGGTAGTACATCATGGAATGCATTGAGGACGCGGGCAGCAAAACGAAACCAATTCTGGCTCCTTTTTTACTTTGTTGCTGTTCATCATCTCTGTATTTGGTATCTGCTTATTCGACTATCCACCACTACCACCTTTTTATTCCATTCTTCTTGTTATTTCACAAGGTTCCAACAACACAGCAACGACTAAACATTCATTACACGATTCGTTCTGGCAACTCATCCAGAACGTGTTCTCATGTATCCTTTTTCACAAAGTAGGTTTTTCATTCTAGACTAAAGTACAACGTGTAAATATGTATAAGCATATAAAAATGATGATAGGAACTGGTATATGCAGAGGCGTTGAATGTTTTTATTTGTGCATGATGTGTGTACATATATTATACTCCACCAACACAAAATATAGCAGTGCAAATTATTGCCAACAACATCTATTATACTTCAGAC
The DNA here is from genome assembly GCA_034693345.1 of Entomobrya multifasciata. NCBI lineage: Eukaryota > Metazoa > Arthropoda > Collembola > Entomobryomorpha > Entomobryidae > Entomobrya > Entomobrya multifasciata. The sequence goes on along the minus strand of JAQFXM010001537.1, from coordinate 26,828 downwards.
GGTCGGTGCATGTATTGTTAGAAATGTTTCTGTTGGTTTGGGTGAGATGGACCGGGTAAAAGCCCAAGCATTATTATTACAGAGCAGTCTAGCAATTCAAGGAGATACATGCCTACGCAGAAAATATACATAGACAATTTAGGAAAAACTCTTTTTGCATGAAAATCATCTTTTCTTGTTTCCGGTGTGGTGGAAATAATATTTCTCCCTTAAAAGTCTCGTGTGTAGTTTAAATCATCCACTTTCACAAAAAGTTTTAGCCGTTTCTTTACTGCTGTGTATTTTGGAGGTGTCTACTGAACACATTCAAAGAGTTTAGAAAACTTTAGAACATTAAATGTACCGTGCATTCATGCACTCAAGTTAGTAAAGTTGTTGCACAGTTAGCCAAGTTTTGTTAGCTTATTGCTATACGCACGTAAAATTGGTTCAATTTATATTTTGTGTGCATTTATGACTCTGTGTACATATGTAAACCACTACCGTAGATTAAAGCATGATTTTTTAGTTTGATGATGAGTGACCAGGCAAAACAAGCAAAAAATATAAATGCATATAAAACTTGAGGGGATGGACCTCGTTTATCGGAGCCTGCTACTTCTGTGGTGAGACTTATATTTTATGCATGCATGCATGACTGAATGAAAGTGTTTTCTCTTTTGACCGGAAGAGGAACGTTCAGACTTTTCCCATTTATTTATTTGATGCTCTAGCTTCTGTCTAGATCAACAACATGGCATACGCTTTGCATGAATGTATTGTCTTTCGACAAGACATGATTGTGCTGCATCACTGAAGTTGTTTGAACATCGAACACTGTTTTTACATACCTACCATGTTCATATAATGTTTACTAAAGTGTAGAAATTTTTCCAAAAGGCTTGTCGTGATGTCGTGGGCGAGTCTGGGGCCAATAGTGTAAGGTCATTTTTCACTGAAATTCATAGGTACTTGCATACATACAAATATGCTTTCTCGCCGGCTAAAGTTAGCTTTCACCAAAGTATTCCGGGTTATTTACGTCGTTTTTGATGCATGCAAACGATGTAACGCAGAGAATGCTTGTGATGATTTAGCAAGGCGTTTTAGAAGAGTTGAATGGCATGGTCTATTAGATTTGGCCACATGTATCATTTTCCTAATGTTTTATGTATAAATTTTAATACAAAAACTCATGATGGGATGTGGCGTCGATGCAAATTGCAAATTATGGGAAATCCTACTCACACTGCGCTGCGTAGTAAGTTGCAACGCATGATTCTCATTTTCCAGTTTTCCAATTCATTGAACGCATCATCAGTAATACGTAATGCAGAGTTTTTTAGTACGTTGCCCAATTGTGTATTCTGACTTCACTGGAATCTGAACACTGCAAGTTGCACGGTTTAAATTTTCCAAAGCCCCCTTTTGGTATACCTTCATAAATGTATTACCACATAAAAGAAGAATTTAGAACAGCCAGTCAAAATACTCATTAAACTATAAAATAAATAGTTAATATGGAACAGAAAAAGTCCTTTGGAGACTTATTTTAAAAGACTTTGGTGGGGAAATTGTTACTTTTATTTGGAACATACAAATAAGGACAACAGCATAAGCATGAGGCTCGTTACATAAGATGATAGGTGTGTAGCGCCAGCTTTGGGTTGTTGTGCTCACGACATACTTTCCACATATGTGCATCATATAAAGTCATACATTCCTTTACTTGATCCTATGCTTTTTACACTAGTATTATAGTCGCAAATAATTTGGCTGGTCAATTACCATAAAGTAGAATGTGTGTTTCATTAATAAAGCGCAAGGAAATGAAAACACTACAAACAGGCCAGGCCAACAACTAGTGGACCTTTACAAAAAAAAATAAGAAGTAATCATCACTTTCATTTCATCCCATGCTTTACTCACTAAATACACGTGTTTCGAGACTCAAAAGATCATCATGCCAGAAGAGAACAGCCTTTTCACCAAAAAATGGCAACTAAAAGGAGAAATAACGAACGTGTAATTTTGACTTTTACATCAAGCTAAAAGTATCGTTAAAAGGACTACATACTCAGAGCACGTTGTCCTTGTACAAAAACAAATATCATGTGTACTTGTTTTCTGGATAGTAGAAAACCAGGTACTAATACACCAGCAAATGTATTCTGGAGTGAAATGGAATTACAAATACATGGAAGTTTCCTGAAAGATTTCAACTAGCAGAAAAAGCTATACATGTGTGTGTATCTATATATTGCTTTAGAATCCACTTTCACTATTGCCAATGCTGATGACTATTGCTTTACTGGTCTTTGCTCTAGTCGTTCAGCAATGATCATTCTGATGATGATGATGAGTAAAACAAACTGATAATATTGTAAGAACCGACTAAAGCACAAGTAAGCCAGTAAAACAACAGTCATCACAAAAAGTTTGTAGCAAAGTATTAGTTTGAAGATCGAGTGAATGTTGCATGTATCGCTTAAACGCTAACAAAGATGATCAGGAAATGTTTTGGTATGAATGAAACTAACCGACTATTTTTTATCCTTATGTCGTATAGGATGTTTGAATGTTCTTTTTCTTCCAGAGTTACTACTGCGGAACTCATATCATCATCACATCACGACGATGGCATGGCAGGGCACACAGTGGCGTTACGCTTTACACTACGTCCTCTTTTTTCCCTCTCACACACTTTTACCACTCACGTTTCACATATGTCTACGTAATATAGCTTTTTTATTTCTTTTCATTCCGCCATTCCATTGTGCGGCAAGCGGTAACGGGGTAAAAGTGGTGTGTATTGAGTGGTTTCAAGTAAACCAATGAATATGTGTAAAGTACGTGATGCCAGTTTCCACTTTGATGGTCAAACTCATATTATCGCTGCTGCTATGCTGTTCTTTTTTTCCTTTATTTGAGTTGAGATGCAATATGCATGTACCCCAGAGAGTATACACAACACACACACATTTTTACGTAAAACTGTGGCGGTTTTTAGTGATGGTGTGTGTGGTGTGGTGGTACACTGGTTAGCATATAACACTTATAGTTGTATTCATGGCTTTTGTGCTGGTTGAGTGAGCTGTGAATGTGTGATGTGATGATGATGGTGCTTTCTCCTTTGCACACCGCATCCATACCTTTACTAGACCATCTCGTTTTTTTCTTCTTCTTTTTTCATCATATCATGGCATGCATGACAGTCATACAAGCTACTATAAAAATAGGAAATACTTTGCAAACGAACGGAAACTATAAGTAGAGTTAGTAAAGTCCATTGGACTTTTTTGTAGTAAAAAGCCTTATGGCTTTTCAGCTTGCTTTTGTTGGTCACCTTGCATGTCTTCTTTTCTTGATGATATGGCACATATTGAATGTGCATGTATATTATGTCATGTGAAGATATTTCTTTGCTTTTGTACTGAACGGTACCCTTTTTCAGACACTATTGTGCATGCACAATGCACACTACACAAGATATTGTGTATTAGTTAAAAGTGAGTTTGAGTTTTTTAGCTTTCTCTCTCGTTCTCCTTTTCTCTGCTATTCTTTATTGCTCGTCGTACTGCTCTTGCCACTTAAGCGAAACGAGCTGTTGGCAATAAAATGAAAGGTAGTCCCCAGGGTACTTCACACCTATTTTACTCCTCAACTCTTAAAGTCCTCTATGGTTCTTGTACAAGGAGCGATGGTAGTAGTTGTCTTTTTGTGATATCACGTACCAACCAATACAACGCGATCATAATAGAAAAAAGAAGGGGCATACGTAACTAGTGTGCTCTATACGTAGCTCTAGAAAACATACAAACCTCTTGTCCTTCCGAAATAGTAATACTGACAGCGAAGCATCATTTTTTCCTTTCTTTACACTTTTTTTAGTTGTTACATATATTTTTCCTGGAAAGTGTAGCGAAGCCCGAAAAAGGAGCATTGAAACGCTTGAGATGAGCGGAGAAAAGACAACCGCTGAAAAATATAAAAAAGAGTCATTGTTCCTCTTCACTCTGATTCTCCCCTATCCTCTTATTACACAGAAAAACATACTAACAAGAAGAAAAACAGGAAAAAAAACTTACTTGAAATGATATAGTCCTTCATCTCATGTCTATCATCTCGAGCTCATACTGTGCGAAATTGTAAAAAATGTTGCATGGTTTATTACACTGAAGAACTCAAGTCATGGTCACATCCTCTACAAAAGAACTACTTGTTATACACAATAGGTAGGTAACTATTCTGAATTCTTAACCAGTATAGCACTAGCACGTCCAAATGAAGTGGTTCGTGTAAACATGCATACCAACCAACTTGTGTGGGTTTGGATAGTGGAAAACATTTAATATGGTTTTCCTAGTGACATGAAAAACAGACGTAAATTTGTAAATGAAAAGAAAGCCAAGTCAAAAAAAGAAAATGGAGGGAACTTGAAGAAATAGAACTGGAAAAGATGGGATTTTCACCTTCAAAAATTGGGAAGTTTGCGGTTTTTGGTTACTTGTGTAAAATAAATTTATCTAGCTGGACTTGTGGGATGAAGGAGAGTTGGCTGGTTTAATGTTAACAGGGTAGTTTATCCCCAACTCCAACATTGCGTGTGTAAGAATAAAAGTAAGATTGTTGGTTTTTTGAAGGTTTTATAGGAGAACAGATGAACGAAGGGAAAATACTTAGGTTTTTTCTCTAGAAAAAAAGATGCATTGTGTTGGGTGGGGTATAGGTTTAGCTGATGGTACACACTACACGCTTTTTCATCAAGGAGAAAAACAGAAGATCCTGTCAACTAATCATAAAAAGGTTCATTTTAACAGGCAACTGTAATGACTGGTGGAAAAAATGTACTGCATGATGTTTTGTGAGAAAATGTAGGTATGAACATGAAGTAGTCAGTCAAGTTGGAAAACAACAACTGGTCGACTTCGACTCTTTCAACTTCTAAAAGTTGCATGATTTTGCTCAGTTATTTTGGCTGATAAAAGTAGTTTAAGATATATTCTTCCAGTGTATGTATTTTTTGATACCGTTTACTACCTTTTTTCTGCTGGTCTTGGCAAAAATACTCTTAGACAAGACACAAGTACCCTCTCATCGTAAAAGCTCACTTAATGGGTAAACTATTTATGATCTCTTTCATTGATGAACAGGGGAAACGTGATTTTTGTCTATGTATCTAGTTGATTTTTTTCGAGGTTGGTAGAATTCTTGTGATCTCGTGAGGAAAAGTAAGCAAAAATTCTAGAGTCATTTAGTTTGGTAATAAAAAGGACGACTTTTTAATACCCAAGATCTAGTCAGATATGTTTTATAGTACGTTTAATTGTTATCATGACTAATGAAAAAATCACTCAGAAGGAATAGCAGGCTTTTGAAGGAATTTGTATTCTGTGTCTTCATTTTATACGACTCCATAAATATTCTGCAAATGAGTATGAATAATTATTGTTGAATCAATGGCATGCAAGTTGATTTTCAACTTTTAAACATTACTGCACTGGAAGACTTCTTATTGAAAATTATGTAATAGCTAAACTGAACTTGATGTATTAAGTGTATATATATTTCTCTCATCTAAATCATTTATGAAGTTTTGTACATACCAACGTAAGCATAATTCCCTAGATGAATGATCCAGATGATGACGCTGTTACGGCCAATTAATCCAATGACATATGTGGAGCCATTAACTGGCACGTTCTCCTCCTCTTCTTCTGTATGTTTTCATGGTACAGCTCCTATGATGACTGGGTCTCTTAACTATCTCCCCTTCCTCCTCAGTTCTCTCTATTTCCCTCTTTATTATCTACTTCGCATTTTAGTTGTTGAAATAAGCAAGTATCTGGGATTCATTATATTGAGGGGTGAATAAACAATATATATGTATGATGTAATAATAACACATTTCGATCTAGTGAAGGACCCGTTGGATACACAAAGCAGTTAAATGTGTTGTATCTAAGTTTAAGTTTTTACCCCAACTTGCGCCAAAATCCTTTTCAATTTATTTCTTACCGCAGATTTGTACTTGTATTTTATACAACTACCTATGTCATTTTAAAGGTTATATTCATATAACTTTGGAGGTAAGTTTAAATTTTTACGGAAAACTGATAGGTTACCTACTTTTCTGTTCTTTTATATTTATGATTCTTATCAAGTGAGCAGTAAAAGAGAAAGTAGAGTACTTAATCTTTCAGCTATACTGTTATTTTTAGTGGGTTATGTACGAGTGTAATATCCCCTTTTCGCATAATCCTACTTCACCCTATACTTTTGTCTTACTATTATTACATCTTTATTGTCATTTATATGACAAGGGTGAAAATTCTACTGATGTAGTTGTTAACGCATATATACATCATACATTCCTATGTGTATATTTGTAAAACTTGAATTGGGAAAATACAGGATATTTTTCAAATTAGTGCATTGAAACGGTTAAAATATAAATCCGTGTTCAACAATAATCACGCTTTTCCCTACATATTTTTAATTTTAATGACAGCACTATCACTTTAAAAATGAAAGCTTAAAAGATTTAAGAGAATTGTATCATCGGAGCAAATATATCGTAAATGTTTATACAAATAATTGGGGTAGAATTTCTACGTTTTGCAATTTTATCTTTAGTAGACATCTCCTCGTATTACTAGCTAAATGTTATACATACATCCAAATATAAGTGTATGAGTCACCAGAGATTCAAGCGGACTGAAAATGGTATTCCTTTCACCACACTACATGTTGGTATTTCTACTGGATTTCCAAACGAGCTCGCAATATATAACAGGTTTTACTCCACAGGCCACAGAACTATTAGAAGCACGCCACGAAATATACATACTTATTATATAAATGTATTGTCAAAAGCTAGCATTTTATATGTGTGTTCAGACTGCATGCGAGAGTAATATTGTAAGTGAAGGAGACAATGATAAAACAGCAATTAACAACGGGCAATAACTTTTTGGTTCATTGCCTTTGGCTGAAGGATTCTATCTTTATGTGACCCAAAATCAAGTGGCGAAGAGCCAAAAGAGGCACAGAAGCAGCAGGCAAGCATCATGCCGCACCATGTATTGTAATCAAGAAAGAAAATCTCCAGGTCATCAGATAATACAGCAGCAGTTAGAAAGTAGGAGAAACCATGCCATATACTCCACTACCACATAACAATACACTTTTGGTATATAATAATATTATTATTATGTACTCTCTTTTTTGAGAACGTGCACAATCGGTGCGATGTCCAAAAATGAATCCGAGAATGTCGATTTCATGGGTTTACTTAAGCTGTCATCGAGGTTCTTTCAGTTTGACATGAAAATGGAAAAAAGAGAGGATATAGAAAGAGCGACGAAGAGAAAGGGAAGGAGATCAACTGCTAAAACAACTTCCAGTTAGTTGGACTAGAGAAGCAATAAAGCGAGAATGAGATGATATGAATGAACAAAGTAAACTTGTACAAGAATGGCCGTGTCAGTATGAGTCTTTTTGTAGAGGCAGGATAATATGATGACTGCTGGTGAACTGAACGGGAAAAGTTAAGATGAGAAAAAGAGAGAATGTATAAATATTAGTATATAAATTATGCATATATCATGTGGAATGTATACAGAAATAATATTGCATAAGCTTCGTTTCCGTATTATGTGTAATAGAGCAAAATGATTTCAGAAAGATTTTTTTGCATCGAATGAAAATGGCTATATAATTAATAGATGGAGACTTATGAAAGAAATTATCCGCAATCATCTACCCATTCTTTCAGATGGTCGAGTTTTTGGTTTAATGTTCTTGGTGGGATGTCCATTAAACTCTAGTCATAATTCAAACGATGTACGAATAAAAGGTTTTAAATCTATTAAAGCTATAGTTTATGCTATTTTGTGTGTAAACGGAAGAGAATGAAATCTTTAGATTCTTATGCCCATTAAATAAATTTGAGCGTGTAACTTGCAGTAGCAAATAAAATTGGCCTGCTTATTTCCTTTTTTGCTTCAATAAACGTGCAGGATCAGGACGTATAGAGATTTTGGTATAGCCAAACTTACTAACTTACATATCCAATCGACTATTAAGCTGGGTCTCACCAATCGTTTTTCAATTAAGCAAAAACTATTTTTTTTAAATTATACGAAAAATTCTCTGAGACGACTGTCAAACGGGATCTTATTTCACAAATATGCATGCTTATAAATATACTAAAAACCTGATAAAATGATACTAAGAATATTTTCTATTCTATTCCATCAGTACTAGCATAGATAAAGATAAAACATATGTACCCAAAAATACTATTGCCAATCGCAAACCATGAATCTCCTTCAATGTAACCTTCATTGATCATCATGATATAATGCATCTGTTGAATGAAAGCATGTACGTATTCCGAACAAATGGCAAAATATGTTTCGCAACTCCTACATAATAATGTAAGGAATTATAACTGTATCATAATCATATCTTTTACTACCACTAGTCTCAGTTCTCAAGACCACTGCGTGTGCGACGGATTGCGACATTTTTTTATTTCATACTTGTTCGTGTGCAATTCCACAGTTAGTAAAAGAAAGACTGGTACAGCTTCAGCTACATATGTGTCATGCGATGTCATTATGTGTAACGTAAACTCTATTAAAATGTATATAAAAAGTTTTTCCTTTGGTTTATTGCCACTATTCAGTAGTAAAAGGAGCTGACATGAAATTTTCTATTATTTGTTGTATGGCATATTGATATATTGCAAAAGAAAAAATCTTTAAAGTGAAAGTCGGGTGTACAACAAAAGTCTCATTGTAGCAGTATAGGATTGCCCTTCTTCTTCTTCAGATGACAAGAGTAAAAGGAAGTGCGGAGGTTTGAGTCCTCGTCATTCTTTTCTCTGTTGTTCTTCGGAGATAACAAACTGAAAGTCAAAATCTCAAGTGACACACTTCCTCAAAAGTATTACTCTGAGGATTCTGATGAAAATCCAATTCTACTCACAAGTGAAATGGAATTTTGTGCTTTGGTGATCGTCTAAGAAAAAAAGAAGAAGCTCTTCATCTCCTGTTTGCCATTTTTTGAGTGAACATTTTTTAGTGTCAGGCCACGCCAATACAGTAGCATAGCAGTATTTGTACAATTTACTGCGTAATATCCACTTTTTCCTATTTCTGATTTTAGTTGTTATTGAACGTGTACATATAAGAGCAAATAAAAAAGTTCTTTTTCAATTTATATTATTCTTCTAGAATGAAATTTTGAGTTTCGATATAAGGGATCCTCCTGTATATCTTTTAAGGTTTAGATACACAGTTGGAGAAAAAAATATTGCAAAATTCAGAATCAATTATTGTCTAGACATTGAAAATCTTACGAGAGCAAGAAAAATCTGTCATATTTACTTATATTCAATTTAAGGTTTGTGCTTACAGCTAGATAACAAGTATTAAAACAAGAGCCTTTCGCACTACTGATACGAAGATAGTTTTTGGTATTATTGGTATGGTCGCCTTAAGAGAAATCGTGCGTCGCCATTTTTCAGTGGTTTTAAACAAGGTTATTTGGACACACGTGTAAAATAAAATACATTATACATACTTTCCCATCAAATATTGTTTTCCCCAATAAAACATAACCAAAATTATTGTTTTCTTTACACAATATTATTGAGCTCATTTTCGAGGAAGTTATATAAGCATGGTATTCACTAAAAATTATTCCAAATAGATCAACGCGAAAAAAAAAGAAAATAAACTCTGCTTGCGGAAAAAACAACTATATCAACAATCATAACATGTAGTTCTGTACAGTACTCTGGAAGTACTTTGGAAAACAGCACAGTGTAATCCATCTATAGGCTCAAGTTCAGTTATAGTTTCCAGAAAATTCTAAAAATCAATGTTTGCGTACTTACTTTTTATAGCATAAATTAGTTGGAATCGAGCTTCGAGCTGTTAAATTAGATAATTTCGATCATTTTTCCAAGAAATTTGCTGTAATTTGTTATTCCCAAACTTTGTAATGAAAAAAACTAGAAAATCGCGTGGCAGTACAGAATGACATTTCGTATTTATAACACGTTCTCGGTATCATAAGTACTTGGAAGTAAAAACCAAAAATATACAAACATCAGTTCCCATAATATATTATGCCCGCACATTTAGCCTTTCCCCAGTATCATTGTATCAACAGTACATATTCATTCCGCATATTTCAGCTTTTTTTTTACATATAACAATTACATTTACTTCAGCTTAAATGTACATATACAATACATATATAAATAACCATAAATACATATACAACTTTGATTTGTAGTGAGCAGCGTACTTCCTCCGTTACTATCATATTGGTCGGTAGAGAGTGAGTGGTGGTGGTGGTGTGATGGTATGCATTGCAAATGTAACATTTTCTATATATGAATGTTACTACATAGGTTTATCACACGGAAGACTGAGCTGTTACTGTTGTTTGGTGGTGGTATAGTGTAGTAGTGAGTGTGGTACATATAGAGTACTCCAGTATCCGTAGTGGTGTGGTGGATGAGTTGAGCCACTCTCTCGGGGCCTTGCTCTTTATTGCGGCACACCGGGTTTCTATATAAAGCTCCTTGAATCCCATCCACTTTTCACAGTATTGCCCAAGAAGCCAGACAAGTTAGATCAGAGCAAAACGTACAGAGAGAGAGGAACATACATAGCTAGCTAATGTAGTAAAGAGAGAGTGAGAGAAGCATCATCAGTAGTAAAATAAGAGGGAGGGAGAAAGCAACAACAAAAGCCAGCCAAGCCAGCAAGCATAAGCTTCAGGCATTCATTCACATCCTTTCTGGTTTCCCAGAGAATTCAGAAATCTCCTTTGCTCACGCATATAACATTGATTATTATTAAGCATATCTTTACATAAGCTTTAGAAGGGTGGTTTGGTTTGGTTTGGTCTTGCTGGTAGGGGTGGTGGTAGTTGTAAGCAGAAATAGTAGATATAGAGAAAACCACACGGAAGCGTGGTAAGAGAAAGCAGAGCCAAAAATCCACATTGAAGCTACATTGAATGTGCATTTAGATAGACACGATGATATAAGCTGTTATTATATAAAGTGTGTTGATTAGTCACTCGCATAAACTCACAAACTCTCTGGTTGTTTTTCTAAGGCTGTTTAGTGAGAATATCTGTCTGTTTGTGTGTATAAGAGAGCTAGAGCTAACTAGTAAATAAAGAGAGAAACCTGGAGAATGCAGCAAAGCAACAATAATAATAGGAGAAAAGAGAAACATCCGCCAAAAAACATTCTTTGTTCAGAGTAGAATAAGTAACAGCATAAAAAGCAAAGCTATTAGAGAGAGTTTGTTGTTTGCCTTTGCCGGTCGTCAATAAACATCATTTTAACGAAAGGAACGAAAATACTGTTCCTCTCCGTTACGTAAATAAACCCTGCAAACTAATAGAATATTTTGTTGTCTGAAATGAAATAAGAGGCATAAAATAAAATTTAACTTTTTACTCAGTCTGAAGTTGGGCTTTTTTATTACTTTGGATTCGACACGAAAATGAAAGTCTCTTACGTAAAGAGAAAATGACGGCAATTAATTTTACTCTTCACTTTACTTTCTTCAATTGAATGACGCATGTATTGTTGTAGTGCTTCGCGTTCTAATTGTAATTGTTCGTGAAAGCCAAAAAGTCATTGAGATCTTTGACTTGTTTAGAAGGTAAGTTTTTCTTACAAAAAGTCTTCATCAGCCAAAAAAAATCAGCAGAAGTTGGAAAGATTGAGACAGTTTTGTTCTTCTTTTATAGTTCGTGCAAATCTTTTATATATCTTTGTACACTTGCATGTGAAAGAATTGTTACACAACAGACAAAAGACATTTATCTCTGTTGTTGTTCTTGTTGGTTGGTTGGTACGAGAGAAAGTGCACAAGTGCATTGCCAATGCCATCATCATCCATCTATCTATTTATGGTCCTGATCTCTCTTAAAGGGAATCTGTGAAAGAGGAGAGAAAAGGGGAAAAAGAGAAAAGTACTTCAAAAGTTAAATGAGTGTGTGTCACGAAGAGCAAGAGCCTCCGGGAAACACTAAACTTGTACTTGAAAGTGGTTGGTGGAAGCTCTTAAGAAACTTGACTGCTGCCATTTTGTTTGTTGATAAACAAATTGCTCTTGTTGTTACTGTATTGTAAACTGTTGTTCTTGTGGGTATTATTCAAGTTATTTTGTTTACTCACTCTACAACTGCTTGTCAATCCCAACTTGAAGGAAGAAGAACAATGTAATAAATGAAAAGGGTTCAGTCACGTCACTCAGATTAAATTACATTAACGCATTTCTAATCAACCTGGCTCCATTACTGCCAAAAAAGTACTTATCAAGCTTTATCATCATTTTTAAGAGGCGAATTCATTTAAAAGGTAAAGTCTTCTAATTAATTTCATTTAAAATTGTAAATAACTTAATTATTATATATATTTAAAACATAAATGTACATAAATTAACTTAAACATTTTCTATAAAGTGCACAACACATGTTGATTATGCTAGGCTATATATATATGTAGTATATGTAGTTTATTATGAAAATCACAAATTATACACTAAAATTATTCCAAGGAGAAAGCAACAGTGTAATTCCATCCTCTTCTAACTTCCTGATCAACAAAAATAGTTTGACATTGAGAAAACTCCTTGAATACATATAAAAGCTTACACAATCTATAATGAGCTGCTATATACTTTATGATTATCCTAAAGTATTGTTAGAAATTTCAAAAAAGTACTTGTACCAATTTTTTTACATCCTTCTTTTTCATTTTCCTTTCTTTTCAATTTCTTCTCTGATAGTTTTACTCTTTCTCTGGGAGGCGTGGGCTTTACTACTACTTTGGTATAAAGTTGGGTAAAATGAGAAAATAGCACTGGAAAGATTCATGAGGAACCTTATTGAATAAGGAAGTATGATATAATGTAGCAAATAATAGATTAGACGGAACTTGCTAGCTAGCATCTTTCTTGTCACTTTTGCTACTTTATTATCAGCCCTGCACAGGAAAAACTTTTCCTATAATCATATTTTGAATCTACAATTATTACGTTTAGGATGTGATGATGATGATGATGTTGGCGAAGAAAGTTTTGTAATGAGCCCACCTGAGACTTTAATTATTTTGACAAGTTATGATCGCTAAGCACCTTAGCGAAACCTTACTTCAGTAGTACAAGTGTATGAGGGGGGAAAAGTGAACAGAGATGTTTTGCTTGTTGAAGATTGTACAATGTTTTCTAGAGAAAGTATGAGAAAATTAACTTTTTTTCTTCAACAGGATCCAATTCGGCATCAACTGTACCGTACCAGGCCAATAACTTGCTAGCTGGGAAATTCCGTAATATCTTCGTCCATCACGTTCGTTGTTTCCAGTACCCTCCATTTGATTTTTGAGCCTGTGACAGCAGTACCTAATAGACAAACACTTGACTAAATCTCAAAACTAAACGAAGAAACGATGCTTTGGGAAAGAGTAGCATTTTTCTGGGCTCTCCTTGCAAATTGGGGTAAGTGGAATGTTTGTTTTAGTGGAAATAAACGAAGTGAGAATGAATTTATGATGTTTGCATTCATAATATTGTAAAATTATGAACGAAGGTAAGTAAAATTATATAATAAATCATTTTCTGGAAAGCCAAGAAAATATTTTTTTGATAAAATAGCTCGCGATGTACACACATCGTTTGCAGCATAGAGTATACTTATTCTATGGTTTACAGGTTGGAAAAATAATGTTGTTGATTGAAGTTAAATAGTTGAATTGAATCTAGATATGGGAATGTGCGCTAAATGTATTTAAAAGTCGTATTCATAGATGAATGTGTACTCACAATTTTGAGTCACTTACACACTTGCACTAATTTAACCCTTCGGCCCAATAAATTAAGTTCGTATCTCAGTATATGCACACATTCTTTATCTTTAGCAGTCATAGTATAACTTCTGAAATTATATTGTAAATTCCATTGGAGTTATCAAACTGTATATTATGAATGCATGAAAGTGAAATCGTTGTAGCGTAGCATATAAGATGCAGGCCTAGATGCCTAATATATAAGTAAATCACTGTCGAAACATTAACTTATGAGAACTAAAATTATAAATTTGAAAGTAAGAAATGGTTGTCAAATTTATCTGTATGTCATGAAAGAACGAAAGCTGGAAGGTTATGCCCAAGGAATTAACACATCAAATTCAAGCAGTAATCATTTTTTAAAGTACTTGAATCTTAAATCTGCATGAACTTTTTAACCTTTACCTTGGTATGGTCACAAATCCCACTACACTGTTTATCTACTTGTCCCAAAAGTGAAATACGTAGTGGATTATGGCTAAATATATTGATCACAAATATTACTAAATTAGTGGATGTAGGAACTTAAAGTAAATTAAATACCCATAGACCATCTAACTTAGCCGTGTGTCAAAACTGAAAGTTGTGAAACTGAAACAACTTACTGAATCAACTATCAACTTACTCTAGATGATTGGCTATCTAGAGGTATTACCATCAAGGTCATACATAACTAATTTCGTAACAATCCGTGATCAAAAGTGCATACATTTAGCTATAATCCCCTACGTATATTATGCAGAAAAATCTTCAACTACTTAAGTTATACGTTTCAAGTGCATATATGTAGCTGTGCATAGTTTTAATTCATTCATTTAAATTGCAGCAATGAATTTTAATCAGTATACAGTTATTGTTGGGAAACGAACAGCTCGTGTTCAGTGACAGTCTATTCTATGTACAATATAAATTCTTTACAGCATAATATGAAATTATATTATAGTAAAGCACAACATGCAATGCATAAGAAACAACTTTCACTCAACGAATTCGAAAAAAACAAAACATGCATGTATGTACTTATGCGGCAAAGACACACGCTACCGCACGCGAAAGGACTCCATAATTTGTGAAGGTGGCAAAGATTCAAATGGCTACCGCTACAATAACTGCTTCACAGTATTCACAAAAAAACTTTTCCAAGTATAAAAAAGATAGATGATATCACTTGTTAGTGTGTAATATTAAAATGTAACAATATAGAATGTGATTGTCTTTCTTTTTTGCATAATTCACTAGAAAGCACAGACTTATAACAACATTTCTTGTCCCGAGGGGTTTTGATTACATGTTTCCCTGCATTTCCTTGTACATATGCGTTTCATTTTACATCAAGCTAATTTATTTCACATTCACATACTTCACGCAGTAATAACCAAGTACAACCATATATGAAACGGTATAAATGACCTTTCATAATAATTTCTTTCAAAACGGCCATGTAATATATACAAACATGCATGTATGTGTATTGTGTATTGTCCATGTTTTCAATTTTACTAACGTGAAACAAAATAATGCGTAAACTCTAAGAAATTACTGTGCTCATTGTGCATTCATCTTGGCAGTCTTTTTGTGCATGTATTCTCTGTTCTCATGCTGTTCCAGTGATATTATTAGTGAATCTTCAAAGGAAATACAGCTTTACAGAGAGAAAGCATTAAAGAAAAGGCCCTTTGGAACAACACCAACAAAAACCGGCTCTCCTCCTGTTTTGAATGCTCGATATATTTTTGAAAACTACGTAGACGTACTTTCCCGTCCTTGTAATGATAATAATGTGAAAAAGAAGCTGAGAGAGAAGAGATATGTTTTTGAGTCTAACTAAAAAGCTAGTTTCTTCGTTTGCAACTCTAGTGGACTTTCTATAAAATGAAGAAAGGGGTTTTCAGAGTTTTCAGTTTCTTAAAGAGTCCAAACCTCCTTCTCTCCGCCACTTCATTCACTTTTTGAGTATCTACTTCTGAAAATGTCTTGTGTGTAATGTATTTATATGTACATTATGTCTGGGGAAGTTCAATGAGCAAAAAGGTTCTTCCATGAGTGGAGTCCTGCTAGCTGTGTATAGCTTGAGGTTGGTGGTTCTGTTGGGTAATATCAAAGCAATGTTCTTTTTCCACTTACTAAATAGCTTAACTCTTTCTCTCTCTGCCGTAATAACTCGTGCTCCACTGCACTATATACAAGGCAATTATACTAGATAGAGCATGAAATACAGAAAAACAGTATGCGGTACAGAAACATTCATAAGTTTACAATTTATATCTTTCCTATATTTCCCCTTTCATATTATAACTCTCACATGCAGGCAGAGAGAGAGAGAGAAAGAGAGGTTGAATGTGTTATGGTGGTGGTGGTGATGTTACCTAACATATATATTTGGTTGACGTTGTTTATACTTGGTATAGCAGAGGTGCTGGTACTAGTAATTGTAGAGGTAGTTAGTTGTCCAAACTTTTAGAAAATATCATCAATGGTGAAATTAAATTTTCCGTAGTCTAATTAGACTCTCCTGCCTTTTCTCCGTGGGGTCTGGTCAAAGGAAAGAAAATGGATGAGAAACAGAAACGTATAGAGAATACAAAGATACACAACCTCAATGTTGAATGTGCAAAATCTAACAGACTAAGTTTCACTTTGCTTTTCTTTCTCTTTGCTAGACCTGATCCTCTCCGCCTTCTTTCCCCTGAAAGATGGCATGTAACACTTTTCTTTCCAGCTTGACTTTCGCCACAGGCTAGAAAACCAACGCAAAGCAAAGGCACAAGGGCCTCCAAAATAGGGCAAAACTTACACAAACATACAAGCAGAGAGAGAGGAAAGAAAAGTGTAAAGAATTTGATATGTACCTACTTCGTTTTTGCAACTTCGTGTGGGCATAATCATCATCATGATCATCATGAGCAGCTGTAAGAAAATTATTGTTTAAAAGGTTCCTTCCTTCCTTCCTATTACACTAATATACACGCGACCCTCCTTATCTAATTCATTTACACTTGCAAATGCAAACACAAACTATACATATTTATACCAAAAAACAAACTGGTAAAGGATTTATTCATTCATCGAGAAAAGTGGAGCATCTGAGCTGGAAAATTTCTAGAGTGCCAGGCATACCAGCAACGCGGCATGAGTTGACAAAGCTTTTTTGGGGGTTGTGTCTGTTATCGACGTTTATTAGCTTGGTTGTTAATCACCTTTTATGTATATGTGGTAGAGTCAAAGCAAGCCAACAAGTTTTGTGTGTTTGGTTAGTAGACTTGCTACACACACAGAGTCAAATTTTATTGAACCCATTTTCCACTAGACAAAAAGTTAACCAACAGATTTTCTTTCTGTTGCCTTCATACATGTTGGCGTTAGTTGTAGCCAATTTTAAAAGTCAAAGGCTAGCAGAAATGGTCAGAAGAGTTTATCATGAATGTAGAGAAAAACATTTTATTTTATTATTTTCATTTTTGTCGGTTTGGCTCGTTTTGTGGAATGTGAATGTTGTGTGATATGTAAAACTTCTTCCTTGAAAAACCTCTTCCATAAAAATTAAAACTTTGAAGTTTTCCTTTGTAATGCAATTTATTTCCAAGTAGAGCCCTACCACACACAAAATAGCATATGAAACTTCCATGTATGATTTATGTTTAGTGAACTGCTCTAAAGAACTTTAGTAATAATAAGCAGAGTGTAAGAGTTCATAAATTCACAGTCAACAGTGAAAATTGTACAAGTAGGAGTAGCAGTGCAGTGATAATTAGGTTACATAAATCGTGAATCATTATAATAAGTGTAGTAGATGTAGTAGTAATGTAGTCTACTACCACCACCAGTGTGTAAATGTTACTTCTCTTGTGATAATGTTCCACCTTAATCATCATACAAACATACAAAAACCCTGATTTTATTATGACATCGACCGTAAACATAGTTTTCAGGTAAGCCTTAACGAAACGACACACGACTTACGTACGGCACTAAAAAACTGAGACTTTATATGCTGCCTATAATACTCCTACCTACTTACCATACCATACCACCATCACTTCTGTCTATTATCATTATGATTATTATTATGTCTTCCCATTCTCGGATATCCCTCTACCGTGCCACATTACAAAAACTTGTGTTCTTTTCTCTTCTTCTTTGGCGTGGATGCATAAAAGCTTTACAAGTCACATTCACACAGAGATGCATACTTAATAAGAGTAGCAAAGGAAAATGACAAGTTTGGTGTAATTTGTAAAGTGTGCTGTTACTATTCCAGTAAAGTATATATATCATCATAATCATAATATTAATCTGCACAAAGCTGTAAAGGTAACAATGAAGGAAGACCTTCTAGTGATATGGTGTGGTTTGGGTTTTCATGCTTCAGGGTACATTAAACACCTCGTGTACATAAAATTAACTTTCGCTTTCCGCTGTGAAGTTAGTCGGTACACATAAATAGGTGAAAAAGAGTGTAACCCTTACAGTAGTACATACTAAAAAATTGTCGGGTAAAACATTATATGTTAAACTGCTATACTACTTCTCAACTTAGGGTTCGTTCGACCCTTCTGTTGCTGCTGTTGATGAGGATCCCAACACTAACAATTTAACTTCTTGGTTTAATCCAACATAACCGTCGAGAAAGTAGAGGAGAAGCATTAATTATGCATTTTGTACTCAATCTTTGGCATTTGTCAAATAGCTTAAATAGAGTATGTATACTGTAGGAAATGAGTTATTTTTCGCTGCTACTACCACCACCACACAAGTAGTCTGAAAAGTAAACAATGTACAGTTGACACAGTCGTTAGTTTACTACGAAAACAGCAGCAACAAGGCTTCTTCTTCTGCGTGTCTTCTCATTCCCTTTTCTGCTTTTATTCAACTCTTTTGAGGTGGCAAGAGTGGTGGCAGTGGTGGTATCCAATAAATATTACGTTTATTAGCGTTGCATCAACAGCAGCAACAACAACATTCCATCCCATTCCTCCCAGAAAATGAATCAGGTTTTATGAATATGAATATTGCCTATTAGCTGCTGTGTAACCTTTAAATATTAATATGTGACATCATAAAGAATAAAGTTTTTTAGCTTCTTTACTTTTTTCTGTTTACTCTTTAGCTTTTTCGCTGCAAATGTTTGCCTTTCCTCAACTTTGAATATTTCACACAATTATAACACTTCTATTCAAATGATTCTGAATAGCAGAATGTTTTGTGTGTTGTATTTTTTTCTCTAGACGAATGAAGTTTGTAAGAAAAAAAGAAGGCGGAATAATTGTATGCATTATGACAAATACTGCGTCGTTGTTAATGATGAAGTCATTAAAAGGAATGGAGGATAGAATATTATTTTGTCGTGAAAAAAGAAAAAGAAAAAAACTTATGTTATACTAAGTATGTTTGTTTATTATGTATTTCAAAGAGGATTTTTATAGGTATTTTTTTCTGCTTGAATATTATATGTAAATATTACATTACTTGAATTATTAGGTTAAGACGAACAGTAAAAAAGCATCTTCGAGTTGGTTTATCCAAAAGTTGCTAAACTATTTGTACGGAAGACGTTCTATACTATATTGTCAATCTCTTCTCGTCAAATGTACTTTCCTGCATTAGATAGTTTGCTTCATAGCCTTGTCAGTTAACAGCATCGTAAACATTCATGATCACGATATATCCTGTTAAGGAAGTACATAGGCATCTCATTTTAAGTTTAGTCTGGCAAACATTTGAAGAAGCGAAACTCACACGAAGGTTATTCGTTTGTTTAATGTGAAAATGTGTTCATATATCATGCAAATAGGCAAAGCTATTTTTTAACATTTATAAGCACATTTTCAGGCAATATATAAAAAAGATAATAGCAAACAGACTCAAGGTTTGAAGGGGAAAATGGAACTTGGCTTGGATTATTTGCAGTAAAAGCGAAAAAGAAAGTGAAATGTGTGGTCTGGGTATTTTTTTGTAATAAAGCAAACTATGTAGTAAGTACATCTTTGCAGCCACTGAAAAGCTAAACCAGAAGAAAAAACCTTCATCTTCTCGTTTAACCCTTTTTCCATCAGACTAGCTAAAAAAATAACGTCACATGTTTAACATAATAATACATTGTGAATATTGTAGCATGGAAGCTACTAAATATGTAATATCCTTGTGTTGTGCTTGTGTGCATCAACATAATCCAAAATTTTCCGAAAATTACACCGTCATCATGGGACATGCCATATTATTATGTAACAACACAACTGTGTAATATGCATGCATTCAGTATTGCTCGTCATTCATAAAAAAGAAAAAACTCCGCTAAGACATGCATATATACTTTTATAAGAACAACTGCACCGAACCAAACAACAACAGAAAAATTTACCCAAGAAGCATCTCATTTGACGGAATAAATATGAATATGAAAACCTCGTAAGCAGAGCAGACTGGTTGAAGAATGGGGAAGGGAAAAGAGAAGACACATCATCATCACCAGCAGCATAAAAAGTGGAGGCATTTCCTTGAAAGGGCAACTGCACAAAACTGCTCTTATATTCATAATAAGCTGTAAGCAATTTAATAGTTTGGTAGAGAAACTCTTTCCTTGCCTACAATTTTCTCACTCTTTTTTAGGGAAGACGTGTGTGTCTCCATTTGTTTGGGAAAATGCCTATTTTAAGGTAAACACAAGCCATAGTGTTCTTTTGTGTCACCACTTTGTATTGTTCTATTGTATGACTTCTTGTCATTTTCTACCTTGAGCTTGAATGTTTTCCTATGCCATTCACACAACGAGTGATATTATTATCTTTATATCAAATTATCGTGCATCTGTGTATAGTCAATGCATAAAATATTATGTGTTGTGCATCATTCCTCTTATTAGTTATTATTATGAAGGTCTCTTACTCAATCCACCGCCATATAGCACCGTACCGTACCACACCGGCTGTCGTTTTTGTTGTGTTTACAACTGCTTGCATCTTTTATACCATCAAATGCCGAAAACCGAAAATGTTTGCGTTTCTGTTTCGTCCTTGTGCGTATTAGTCTCTTTCTTGGCTTCCCCTAAAGCTACATGTCAAGTAAAACTGGAAACCGTCACTTCGGTACTTGATACACAACACAAAACAGCAAAATCAGATAAATATTATCGAAACAACCAGCAAAAAGAGAAGCAGTACGTTTACCGCATTATAAAACATAATAATATGTTTTACAACAGAAATTTTGACAGGAGAGAAGGGACTGTTTATGCAACTTTTTTCTTTGGTGTTGGTGTAAAGTTAGCTTTTGGACTTGGGCATTTCTAGAATGTGATGCTATGCTGTATATATGCTTGTAATGCCTATTTTCATTTCTTGATAAAGATGATTATATTACAAAAGTCACAAGCACACTCGTGCTCCACGTCGTACCCTATATATTTTTATGACATAATATAATAAATTTTAAGACGGACTAATATATTGGTAAGCACAGCGGGCAGAAACAGAGAGACAACATTTTCTGTATATTTCTATTCCTTCCTTACTTTCTTCTTATTATGATGCGATACAGAAACATCAAGGAGTATTTTATGGCTCCATTTATGAGCTCATTCTAGACATTTCACAAATAGCTTTGCATGCAGTAAGCAAACACACAAATACCCGGGTAAGCAGTTTGCTATTGCATGATGTTTGCTATGTCACTGCTGCCAGGCAGAAAAGGAGACCAGAGCGATATCACTATCACATCACAAAAAAACATTCAGATAACCAGGCTACACAGTTTTTATGAAATATCCAAAAACCCAGTAAAAGCTACCCAATGCCATGTTATGCCATACACAAAGTGGTAATATTACTTTAAGATCAAGTCCCAATAATAATATTCTTCATAAAGTAAGTAACCTCTATCTCCCTTTTCTCTTTATACACCATCATCCAAATGTGGTGCTTCCTCTTTCTCTATTTCCCATTTTGAATCTCAAAGCCTTGAAGCAACAACAACGTTCCGAATATCCGGCAATCTAATATCTATCAGAATTTTCTTTTCCGGACTGACTTTTTTTTGGGGTACTCCTCCAAACTTTTGCTTACTCACACCACCACCACCAGAAACGGGCTATTTACTTTTACAAAGAAAGAGGAGTGAAGTTTTTTTTCTCTGGCTTCTGGATATAAAAGTGCATTTCCAGCTGGTGCTAGCAGCAGCGATTGAAATGATAAAGGAAAAAAGTGAATCAGGAATAAAAGAAGAAGGGAAGTTTCAGAGATAATAACAAAGTAATAATAATACATATCAGCAACTCACAAGAGCAATGCAACTCATATGTACGTACTTAAAATCATCCCCTCTAAACATATTATGTAAGAAGTAAAATAAGCATGATCACATGTGTGAATATATAGGCATACATTTTACTTTTTTTCATTTATACGCCTCCCTAATATCTTCACTCTTCACCCTCCTTATTAAGTAGCGGTGGCAAGCGTAAAATACTTTCATATTATTTCCCGTGTTTGAGTTTTTCATAACATTGTTCTCAAATAATAAAACTTTTAGACAAGTGGCGGCACGCGCTACTTTTTTATTCCGTTTGTCCCTGATTTCCACTTCTACTACATTGCACAAGATTAAAGTAGATGATATTGGCATTTTAAGTATATATCTTTTATTGAGTGAGTTGATTTTTTTGTAATGTGCTTGTGATATACAGATAAAAAGAGCATAGTCGAGTCGTATATCGTATCTGGGGAAAGTAGATAAGAACAACAACAGTAAACATGGATGTGATGCTCTTTGCTAATAATGCTAAAGTCAGCAGCTACTTACGATTCAAAGATAGCGGTGATAATAAGACGACAAGCAATACTGGAAACTTTTTTTCTATCTTGTTATTTTGTTCATTGTTGATTTTTATTACATAAACAGTAGTCTTCTGAAAGTAGTGTAGTAAATAGGCATGTAGTACAGTTGTACCATTGTTTATCTGGAAATAAAGAGCTGGTGAGGGTTTATAATATTATTTTTTGACTGATAAGACAAGCGAGTGTATTTGTTGAGTCTTGTCGGAAATAGTTTCCAGCTTATTTTTTTACTCCCCTTGTACATTGAAGAATGATTCGTTGATAACCTTGTCAAAGGCTCCATAAAAATAAAGTCGTTGAGTCTGTCAACAGCTATCGTAAATATACATTAAATATAAACAGGTTATTACTATTACCAGCCAAGAATATATGAACATACCACACCGTGTTTGGTGATTACTTGGGGAGATATGAGATGCATGTTTGTTACATATATGTACCTATAAAGAAAGCTGGTTTAATGTTAAGACAGTGAAGACTGTGATGACGATGAGACGAGACATTGTTTTACTTTCGCATTTCTAGTAAGTAGTACAGTTAAACATGGTTTACGACATCGACATCCTTATCCATCCACTCTACGCACATGACTTCAGTGTTTCATGTTATGTTCCTTTTTTCTTTCAAAATTTCGAGTTGGAAAGAAAGCAGCAGTAGTAGCAGTCGCAAACACATCACATAGCTTCTTCCCAATTCACTTCGCGTTTTTTCCTACTTACGTCGTAAGCAAGCAATAAAATTTTATATGGCACAAATGCTGCTGCCACACAACTACTGCTATGCTGCCTCTTCGGCAGCAGAAGAATTTGTTGTTGCTTCGTTTGTAAACAGGGCGAACCATAGAAGAAGTTAACAGTTTATTTTCACTTCGTTTTTATATTTTTTAAGGTTTTATCTTGATGGCGTGTTGTGGCTGTGGAAGTCGTAATAGTATTCTTTGACGGAAGAGTGAAGACGGATCTTTTTATTTGAGCAAAGAGATAGGGTAACAAAAGCATTAAAAGTGGGGTGAAGATGTGAAGCTATTGTATAATGAGTTGGTTTATACATTCGCAATATGTGCACGATTGCATGCACGTTTTAAAATATTTAGGCAGCTCATATATCTCAAAAAACAAGCCATGAAAGAGTAATATATAAAAGTATGTATTATTATTATACGAGCAGTATTTTTAATAAATTCACTTGGAGAAAAAAATTGTGAGTAAAAAGTCACGATATTCGGTTCTTTTTGAAAAATGTACTAACTGTTTAGTTTATCAAAAAATGATAAAACAAGCAAAGTATATATACTTTATATAAATTTAGCAAAAATAATGAACCGTGAAATAACAATTTCCATAAAATTCTTAATGCATGCGCCTTGGGAGCTCCCCCATAAAATTAAGTCTCTCTTTTTATTTTTCCATTTCAAGGACAACTTCACTCAACGTGACAGAGAAAAAGTACAAAAGTTCTGTTTTTTGTTCTGGAAAGTAAAATCTCTTGTTCTACTTTAGTAAACCAGTTGTTTCAAATTTAGAAAGCTAATATTAACTGGAAATTTTAAAATATGGGTCTTCTATTTGCATTTGACTGGTACTACTTTGAATAATTGGCTAAAATAAAGTATACATTACGTTACATTTACTGTACTGTAAACTGTAAACTAAGTTCACAAAGTTTTGTAAAAATCAGTCACTACAAAGTTTAATCTTAACCAAATCAACATTGTTTAATTTATATAATTGTAACAACAGTCGAAAGTACCGAAAAGATGGCTTGCATGAATCCACGGAAAGATAATTTGCATTTTACAGTTTAGATTTCACCATGTAAAATCAAGGTCCCACGTGTTCAAATAAAGTAAAAAGTTCATGCACTATTATACTTCTATTCACTGAACCATTGATAGTTCATAATCAGTCTGGCGCATATAACAAGTTAATTGATGTAGCGACAAATCACTTTCTTTACGTTTGAAGTACATATATACCTACCTTAATGTAAAAGAAAATCCTGCAAGTATTTGATGTACATTTTGATAAGCTTCGTTAGTAAATAAAATGCAATCTTATTCCATTTCCAAAAAAAATAGTAAAGAGGTTGATGTCAGTGCAATGAGTGCAATGTCAACGAATTTTTTAATGAGTAAAATGTATTTGATTTGTCATTGAATTAAAGTCCAATGTCAACCAAAATCAATTCAATTTACTGTAACTGTAAAAATAACAAATCAATTGTAAATTATGACAGTGCAAATCAATGACCTGGCATATTAAATTATTTTTCATAGTCTTGTTTAAACATCGTAATTTTACCTCCAAAATCTACATACAACGCGGTCATGAGTAATGACAAGGTTTTCAAAACGGTTATTCTCCTTTGGAACTAATAATAGGGAGAAAATCTTAAATTATGTACAATTTGTATACAAATTGCAACTAGACTACATAATTCGATATTGTGCGTTTTCAATACTTCAAATATTTCAAGCATAAGTTTGAAGAGTGCAAAAAATTCTGATGCTACAGTCTAGAAAAGAGGCGGCGCTTTCTCTCAGTTTTCTCTTCTTTTCCCATTATCATCATTATTGCTGCACTATATACTTCACTGCAAGCGAAATATTAATGATGCTCCTTTTTAGGCATGACATTGACAAGTCTAAGTTTTCCCATTTGTATAAAATGTGTCTAGTGAGAATAATAAATGCATATAGCAAAAGCATTAAAATTTCTTTTTTCAATAGAAAAACGCATTTCTTTGTTCCCTTTACTTATTTTTCAATTCAATGGAACTTCTCCAGTCGCAGCCCATCAATGACTTAACTTTATTATAATCCAGCGGTTGTTTCCACAAGAGAGAAGCTAAGTAAAATAGGTTTTTTCAAGTGCATTTGTATGTTTCCTCGCCTCTCACATCTCAAAAAATTCTTCAGTGTATTTAACACATAATTCCACCACAGCCACAAGAGTGTAAGTCTGTATAATATAAACTGTCGTCTATAAAAAGGCCGACGACATGGACGGATTCTGTAAAGCCTTTTGGCTGACAAATCATGTCTACTTCTCCGGCGTCTCGTCATCAAGGCAAAGCAAAAGAAACTCTGAATATGCGTGTGTCTGTATGTGTGTGTGTTTTGTTTACGTTTTTTGTTTAAGTCTGATAGTCTGCACATGATAAATGACAAGTGGAGAGAAAGTTGAAAGGCTCCCTCCACTTCACATCTACAATAGGTCTCTGTAGAGCACTTTCACTCATTCAAGTCGAGTCACTATGTCATTCAGTCATTAGGCGAATACTTTATGGCAAAAATGGCAAGTTTCTCTCTATTTAAGTATGCCATACAATAATATAACATTAAGCAGTAATACGGCTTTGAAGAAAAGATAAACACAAAAGAAGAAGGTCGTAGCGTACTGTAAATAAAATATTAATAGTTTGTCTAGGATAATGTAGATTCTCGTTTCTAACTGAATACCTTACTTATCACATTTTAATTACCAATGTCTTATTTAAAATTTAGAAATGATTAAATATTGAAAACAGCACGTGTTTTTACGCAATCATTGAAAGAAAGTAGATAGAGCAAAACTGTGCTACAGCGCTTAAAGGAATTTCTACGCCATTTACTGAATTTTGATGCATATGGGTATTTTATCTGAAAGTAGATTGGGTTTGTTTTTGCTATACTAACTGAGAACTGCAACGAAAAGTAAAATGAAAGAAACTTACCATTGAGAATTGAAGAGAACTTCGATAGATAAATTGCTAGCAAAAATATAGCTAAGCTAGGCTAAAATTTGTGGTTCACATCATAGTGGCCAAAAATATTTCGACAAATCAAGATTGTTTCAATGTTCAAGACGCTTGAATTTTGCGATTATTGTGTCACAGTCACGGCAGTAACAAACAAACTGCACCATGAAAATGCACACTTTTGTAAAGGGGTCGGTGTAATAGAGTCGACTCGTTATTAGTGTATAGGGTTATTAGAAGATTTTTACTTGTAGAATTGTATTAGTCGACCTAAAAATTATTGTCGAAATTATAGTGACGAAATTGGCTTAGTAGATCTTTTTTAGAAGAAATGGATTTAGTCGACATTGTTTTTTGAAGAAACAAAGTTGTCGAATTTAGTCGGAATTAGTTGA
>JAQFXM010001536.1:0-31148 GCA_034693345.1 Entomobrya multifasciata | reverse complement strand
TCTTTTTCTCCCCCGAAGTGGCAGGTGGTGCAGTTAACCAGTTGATTTGCTAATGAACATAAAAGAGACACCATCTGTTAAGTCATTTAGTTCTTCTACTTTACATTACACTTGATACATGTACAAGTAAAACCAATTAAGACAAGACTTACTGCTTGTATATTATATTCACTAGGAACCACCCCATACACCGTGGTCTCCCCATCTCCAGCTTTTGAACCACCACCTTGTTTACCAGCTCTAGAACTCTTTTTGCAAAGGGCCACCAAAATCTGGGCTGATGTCTTGGTTGCTCTTTTAACCTTTTTCCTGCTCTTCCCACCCTTGACTTTCCCCATTATCCTCTACAAAAGAATAATTAAAAGAATGTAGTTATAATCTACAGTCTACACCACACTAAACCATCTCAAATATCATGTCTTATTGGTAATGATTAATGATTCCATAATCCAAACATACCTACCAATTTTGGACTTTCTTGTAATAATTAATCCGTAAAAAAGGTAGATTGACTACTGGCTTAAAACTGATGAACTGCTTTGATTGCCTACTTAAGTTTCAATTTTGCGTGATGGCGGCTGCTCAAAAATTAATCTTCTTTGGACCAGTCTTCAGCAGTTGCTTACATCCAACATCACATCAGACGATACTTTTTCACTCTCTCAGCCAGCCAGCCTAGTAGCAGCATCACCAAAATCTCTCGACCAACTATGCCAAATGCCAACAACAGCAGCAGCTAAAAAAGCAAGAAAAACAAGAAGATTCACAAGAAGCAGAGACGAGAATACACTATTTTGTTTGCTTTGCATTGTATTAGAGTTCCAAATTTCAAGTGCATCTTTTGGCGCAACTCTCGCCGCTCTATGGTTTACTTTGTATGTTATACTTTTTTACGCAAACAGAGAATGTCGCTTCTACCTGTCTACTGATCAAGGCAACAAAGTAAAGCTTTCCAAGCCATGTGACGGATGTCAAAATGGGAACAGGTTTCAAAAAAATTGATACTAAGTTTTTACAATACCAAATTAGCATGCCGTTTTTTTTGTAAAAAAAATTGTGGTAGTGCAGTGGTATGTTCATTCAATTCAGAAGACTTTCAAGTTACAAAGGAGAGAAGCACACAGCACACTATAAATTGAGTAGTGAAGAGGTGCTGTGCTAGTTGTAGGAGAAAATTGATTTTAAAAATCTTTTTGAGAATTCTACTTTCAGTGATTCACACTAAGGTTCAAAGGTTGAACAAGTGTGTACGACAGATAATTAAGGAATTGTTCAAAATGACGACAAATGTAGTAAGTATTCTAATTGTTTTTAGTACTATCTACTGACTGACATAAAATCAATAAGGCGACAATTGAGAAGAGTTAACCGCTTTTGGTAAAATTTTCAAAAATGGAATGATTTTTTTGGCAAAATAAAATATTATGACGATATCACTGCTTAGGTTTAAATCGGTATTATGAGAGTTCGATTTGTCGGTTGGGTTAAATTTTTATTCTGAGATTTAGGGGTTAAACTGTTGGGTTTAGGTTTGCGAGTTTAAATGGTGCCACGAGGTTCAAAACGTTTATAAGGAAATCCGAAATCCTTCCGTATTTTGTCGCCTTTTTGATTATATTAGCCTTTAGGTTCTGCTTATTTATTTAAATAATTAAAAAAATGACATTTCGTTGTTTGATTATTTGTAGGCAGCTAACATGACTCGTTCATCGTCAAGGATGTTTCCATTTATGCCAATTAATGAATTCGGAGAGATGCGTCGATATCCTGACTGTAACAACTGTGAGGCCATCAAGTCCCAAAACGTTGGATATGATAATGAGCTTTTACGTTTAGGAGTTCTAGTGAATGATTATATTCGTGATGTGCGTTGCCATCTCTCCATCCCATTACAACAAAAAGTAAGCTTCCAAATTTCCAAAAGTTCCAAACGTTTTTTACATAATCAAATATTATGCCTAGGTTCGGCAAACTTAGATTTTAAATCGTTATGTTCGGTTTGTAATTTGGGTTAGTTTTTTATTCCGATAAAAGGTTAGGTTAGTATGAGTTCATTTAAGGGTTATGATGCTTTTATTGCCCAGATTCAATTTTTTGTAAAAATTGTAACTTAAGAAACTCCTTTGGTATTTTGTCGGCTTTATAATAGTATATAATGCAAATGCTTAAACCCTGTATACCTAGTTAGTAAAATAATTTAAAATTACAGGATTTTTCTTCTTTTTGTGTAGGCAATCCTCATTCGAGAATTGTTGTCTAAACCCGTTCCGCCAATGACAATTGTTGAGCTTGCAGTTGTACGTCGTTATGAATCATGCCAAAGCTGTATGGGCCTGAAAAGAGAAAACTTTTTACTTTGGGAACGACTAAAAGTAGTGGAACGTCTATCCAAGGATTTCGTTCTCCAGGTCATCAGCGAAATTAAGTATCCACTTGGAAAAATGCAGGGTGGTGCTAACGATGACTACCTGATGTCATTTCATTTGGAGCTAATGATTAAAGCTCATCTGCTTTGGAAGTCTGCATCAGGCACTCCTCTTAGAAGTGGACCTACTCCCAGAAGTGAAGTTCTTCTCATAAGTGGACCTCCTTTCAGAAGTCCACCTCCCCTCAGAAGTCGACCATATATTCTCAAAAGGAAGGCGGCGGCTACTGAGCAGGAAAGCCGACCAATGGGACAGGGTAAAAAAATTAAGCCGGGGGAAAAGAAAGGTGCTTCAAGGGTAGGACAAAAAAAGAAACTTTGTGCCTGTGGTATGCAACATGAAAGTGAGTTTTTCTCATGAAATCACCAGCAAGAGTTGTATACAAGGTAGAGGTAATAAATAAATCTTGTAATTAGTATTTAGATGAAATAAGTATGTTCGATATTGATCTTTATCTTATTGTTGTTTGTACGAAATTTCTTGTTACATGTTGATCTTAATTCTGTTCTTATTCTTATAGTCTATCAAACGTTATATGATGCATGAAATTACCACGAATAAAACGTAGAAAAAATATATTAAAAATCCATTTTATAAATATTATTATTACCTTGCATTTATATCTCAATCAAACAATCGTGTTTCTCCTTGTCATACTATTACATATACTTGTTTTTTTGTATTGCATATTGTATGAGTGATGATAAGAGATGTGATGTGGCTAGTGGCATGTCCTATTTCAATTTCCTCTTCTTTCACATTACCACCACCACCACCACCAGCATCTTTTCTTACTTTTTCATGTTTCAACTGTTTTTCAAACTTATTTTTCTCTCTACCGAAACGTCCAAAATAGAAGACGAATAAAGAGAAAAAAGGAGGAAACTTTACATTTAACATTTCCCCACATACATCTCTTCTTCCTCCTTGTCTATCTCGTCTTTAGTTTTAAAAAAAGAAATTCTATGTATATACATATCTATGCATTTCCCTCACTCACACCCGCTCTTCTTTACATTTCCAAACAGATATTTTATTTCAATTCCTTCTTCCATTACAACTTTTTAAGCTCAATCTTCAACTTACCAAAAACTCCGTCTCTACCACCACCACAGGTCCTGTAAAATGTAGTCCAAAGTCCAAACCCAACATACAAAAAAACTCACCTTATTCATCCATCGTAAAAGTAAATCCACCTTTAACAAAGTAGAAAATAAACTCGCACTGAGCCTAGGTCCATATTAAAGGGAGGAGAAAAAGTGTGAAGAAAGTGTTATGTGTTCAATCAAACAGAATGATAATAAAGCCCCCGAAAAAACTCCAACATGACATGGGAAGTTAGAAAGACTACAAAAATATTACATATAGTCGTTTCCTTGTTGTTACTAAGATATTTTTACTTTCTCCATGTTACCATTTTGTTAGAAAAACAAGTATAAAAGAATAACTGAAAAAAATAATAGAATAACATACAGACATGTATATCTTTTCACATAACACATTATGAGGTAAGCATACTTTTTGATTCAACCAGAGAAAAAAACTCAACTCAAGGGATCTTCTCTCAGTTATCTCTTTGGCAGACAAAGACAAATCGATTGCTTGTGAAATATATTCAACCTTTTCTTCAAGTGTAGTTTTTTTTTTATTATGAAACTTTCTGCATGCAAAAAAATCTCCCGCATGCTATATATACTGTACTGCATTGATGCCATAACCATAACCATGCATACACACTCGGAGAAAAAAAGTAAACTTTAAAATATCTTATTATTTTTCCAGAGGAATAAACTATGAAGAAAAAAAACATGGATAGAGAGTGGCTTAAAAAATGGGAAGAATAATGTAATGAAAGCAACTAAGAAAAACAAGTTGTTGTTTTCAGGGATAATCTTCATTTAAAGTAGTGTTGCGATAATGCAATTTTTACATTTGTATCTAATGTACAATTTATCCTTGCTAAAATAAATATATTTTGTTATATTTATCTGCATAGCTTGATTGTTTTCTTTTCGTTTCGTTTGAAAATGAAAAACCTTGACCTGACCTTTTACATGTCATGTTGATCTATGCATGCATGTATGGTTTTGTCTTTCTAGCTTTCTCTAACACTTCATTTCTTTTTTCTTTGAGAAAAAAACAAAGTTGCTTATACATTTTTTTCTCGAGTGAAAGCCAAAAGAGGAGAATGAAAGGGAATGTAAGAGTATATATTATGTATACATGTATATGGAATGAACATCATGTCTCTAGATAATCCACCTTGTAATATATGAGAATGTAATCTTTGTGGAAACAAGCTTGTTGTAAATGGAGATGAATGTTGACGTATTTCGAAATACATTATGCGTGATTATGATGATGAGCCCGCGTCGTCGACATCTTCATGCCTCAGCTTTCACTTTATAGTTGTTTATTTAACTTACCTTTTTTTCTTCACTGGGTTGTAAATAAAGTAGAAATGTTTGAATACTAATTTAGTTTAGAGTTTTACGTCAACTGTCTATAGTACATAACCACAAGTGAGAAACCCTTTTTTGGGTGTTTCAAACTAAAATACATATAAATAAAAAGATATAAAAATAGATGGCAAAGAAAGTTGTTTCTTTTTTACTGATATTACTCTAGTTGATGCAAAGAAATGAAGAACTTGATACAATTACATATTCACGTTTTTATGTAGACAGACACGGATACGTGTTTTTAATGGTAATCATATACATCATTAAATGCACAACATAGACACATCTACAGCTTGAATCTTTTAAAATTACCAACTTGACTATAAATTCCACCTTAGCACATTCTTTTTCATTGGGCATACAAGTCATACGTTAAACATTGTATTGTATCATACAATACAATGTTTAACGTATGACGTATGTGTCTTATACTATTTTTTTCTTTTCACTTTTTAAAAATGACAAAAATTATTGTATATTTAAATATTTTTACGTTTTTTATACATATTCAATATTTTGATTTTTTGTTCTTGTGTATTTATATGGTGAGCACACAACCATTTTCATTTCACGTTGAATGATATAATTAAAAAATAAGTAGTTTTAATAGCAACAATAATAGTTCATATGAAATAATAATCACTTTTTCGAAGTTTTTTCTTTCACGAAATTACAAAGTCGAATTGAATTTATGATGCCATTAGATTTTTTGTTTTACAATACTTTGTATAGTTTTTTATTTTGTAATTTGTTAAATGATTTTTTTGGGTAGTCACATTTTCAATTTTCAATCACATTCAGATTCAATAATATTTTCTCTTTTGCTGTACTTTACGCACATAAAAGAAAACCAAGATTTGTTTTTTCATTCATTTGCGAAATATCACACCTGTTGGTTGATGAATACGATGGGTATACAAGTAGCATAACAATTACTGTTTCTGCATTCGTTAAAAACGCATAATAGTATTACTTATTCATCCAATTTAAAAAATTCAAAACAGTAAATTAAAAATCGACAAAAAGAAAATTCATTAAAATGAAACGCAATTTAACTTCAATATTTAACTGGCAATCATTAAATCAATCAAATTTACTTTCTTTACATGGTAGTTTACGTTTTTTATTTGTTTCAAGTAAAGTGGTAATAATTATAGACAATTAAGTATGTATAATTAATTATTGGTTATTTTAAAACTGTAATTAAAACGAAAGTATCTACAAACCCGATACTACATTACACGATTATTACGACAACGATGATGACGAGACGTGAATATATTTTTGTTTACCGACACCAAACACCGATGAAATGCATCCCCAAAGGGTAAAATGCTTCTTGGCAACAACAACATAGCTAGTCTAAAAGTTCTTTAATGATTGAATAATCGACAGTCAAACTATCTTCGATTTGAATGTAAACTTATTATGGTTTAGTTAGATTTAACACTTTATCTATTGTACTGCCTAAAATCTATATAAGTTGTCTGTATACTTTGTAAACGTATAATTAAGGACTTCTATTTGTCCAGCTATTAAGTTAGAAACAAATAAAGAAAATTACAAGCTTCGTAGTAAAGTTTGGGTACAAAAGGACACGAGAAACGAATAAAATTATATGCCTTATCGGAGGACGTTCTTTAATTTACCCAAAAACAGAAAATATATTACGCATCAGTAATTAAAATCAATAAAATATTAGTTCACTTTGAACAATATTTGAGGACATGGTTTATCAAAATATTATTATGTAAATACATATGTAAATGTAAACGACTTGTTTTTAAAGATTATTTAATAGATTTCTAACTATTTATTATGCTATCATTTATGTGCATACAGTTACATTTATATGCCTTTTACTAAAGCCTAAATGATAAAATATCATGCTTAGTTTGCTACAAACACTGTATAATAATATTGATTGAATTGCAAAACGTTTTAACTTTATACACGTCTAAAGATTAATGTCTAGTTTCGAGTGTGCTATATCACTAATTACTCTTTTCTGTAATAAATAAACATAGTTCCGACTTCCGGGCTTCCTGTTTCCTAAAAAAGCTAACAAAACGAATAATAGAGCTTTTTCGGTGTTTCATCTCAAAACTGCGTCATTTCCGTTTCACGATGACTAAACTGACTATCAATAAAAAAAGGACGATGATAATGTAAAAGTGAAAGCAGAAGTTTCTTAATTGTGAGTATGCTTAAGTGTTACCCATACAAAATTTTAAAACTAATTTGATGACATATCAACTTACAGTACAAATTGTAGTTTCTTTTAAACGAAGTAAATATTTTGAAGAGTTGAAAATTAAATTAAATCAACTGAAATACTATCTTTTGATAAGTCTCTCTAGATGCATTTCACAGGAATGTAAAAATAAGGAACGAAAATGTAGTATAATATTGCGATTTGTTTAGTGTACAAGGAATATTAGTACGTATAGAATTTATATTAAGTGTGCAAACACGTAGTATGAATTTATTTAATTCCGTTAAATGTATATAGGTATGTACGTATGACAATCTAAGAGAAATAAAGATGTTTTACACATTATTTTTTGTTGGCGACTGCGACTCTTGTTGTTTGCCTTGTCATCTTGTTTCTTATATTGTTGAATGAAAATTGAACAGAATTGAAATTATTTATAGTCCACCGTTGTACGCGTAGTCAGCCT
The DNA here is from genome assembly GCA_034693345.1 of Entomobrya multifasciata. Lineage (NCBI taxonomy): Eukaryota > Metazoa > Arthropoda > Collembola > Entomobryomorpha > Entomobryidae > Entomobrya > Entomobrya multifasciata. The sequence continues at coordinate 23,579 of JAQFXM010001536.1, read as the reverse complement.
TGTTGTGCATTATCAACTTGTTGTCCACAAAGTAGAAAGAATCCGATCGGGTTTCGAATGGTGACGTTATCATTTCATTTACTGTTGAATAGATAAAAAAAATTGAATAAGATTTTCATTATGTTATTTGCTTGTAACAAAAAATTCAAAAGAATTCTTTCATTGTACAATGTTTGTGCATTCGGCAATGTATGTGGTTTGATAATGAAATCACAATGGACTACGTCTGCTGTTTTTTTTCTTTCTCGGAGATGATCAAACCACGTAATATTTGACCGGATACCACAAACTGTAGCAAAATTGACGTAGTGATGGAATCGATGAACATGACATGAATGATGGCAAAGGAGTGACAAAGGAAAACTAACAAAGTATGGCAAAATCATGACGATGAAAGATACTCGTTTCAATTCTCAAACAAGTTGAAAAGGAAACTAGGCTTTTATTGAAATACTACTCCTTGGAGCATGCATGCAATAAAAAAAGATGGCATGGATGACGACAGGAAAAAGAGAAAGAAGTAGAATAGCAATTGAATGAAAAGAAAATAGTGACGTGAGCAATCGCAATATATTTTTTGTTAAAAGTTTGCTTTCACCATCGCCACCACCACCACCGGATGAACATGTTTGTGTCTCGTCTTCTTCTTTTGGGCTGGTTGATATATTATTGCGGTGTGGTGGATGGCTGATGCGTGATGTGTGCTTTAAATTCACATGATTTTATTTGCGACGAAAATCGAAGTGCAGCTTGTTGTAAAAAAGTTTCGAAGATCATTGAAATGGTTTCGAATGAAAATATTTTCGTGTCTTTTACATGTACCTATTTAGTTCATATTTTTAAAATTTATTGAAGACAAAAAGTCTTGAAAGTTTCTAAGTTGATCTTTTCATTGTTTGCTTAATAAAATAGGGCGGTTAGATAGTCAGACTAAAATCTTCGTATTATTCTGTAAAATATCTACACGTTACTCTATAAATACCAACTACAAAAACAAGAGTTTTCTTATCAAGGACAACATATATCAAAAATTATTATAGCATTTCACATTTTAGTGATGGCTCGTGCTCCTGATAATAAAAAAATACTTTCTTTTTTATTATGCACATCTGAGTAACAATGACTGTTATGTCTGTTATGGACACAAGAAATTTTTAACCCAGATATTGAACATGAACTTGCTTTAATAAATATATTATATGAAAAAACTGGCATGCATGCACAAAGTACAAAACTAGTTTATTACTAGTAGCGGGCGGTTGAAGGTGGGGCGCACTAGATTGATTAGAATTTTATCTGGAATGTAATGTGCTGAAATGATAAAATGCTCCAGTATTTTTGATTGGTATGTACAAATGTAAGTAAGCAAGGCCAAAGACGTATAATATTATATTATGTTCCACTGTGTTTGTAAAGAAACGAAGTTTTCGCCGGTAAAAATAAATACTCCAATTTTCCTTTGCAATTAACATCCCAATCAATTCCAATATCCAAATCCATTAAACGAAATTCCCTTTTTCTTCCTACCTCGCCCTTTCTCTCACTTTCTTTCCATCTTGATATTAATATGCACGTGCCAAAATACATTATTCCACGTCGCTCAAAACATATAACATAACATAAGCCATCATATTATCACTCTTTTAATATAAAAATTCAATACTGAACTTTGTTTGCCGACTTCATAAAATATTTATTCAGTCAATTGCTATTACTAATGTGGATGTGTTCATGAGCATGAGCTAGGAATAAAACCTGAGTAATAAAAAGCAATATTAACCACGGGGATTCTTTTATATTCAAACTAAATTCAAGAGAATTATTTCTGTTGCATTGGACATATCTAGTATTCTAACCTAAAACATCTTACTTGTCGAATTTCTTTGTAGGACTTTTCATAAATACATCTACTTTCCATGTTATTTCTTGTTAATAACAGTGGTTAACTTTTATATCAATCCACAGATGTTCTTGATGTATTTATTTAATATGTCATAATACAATATGTATTGTATTGATTTACATAAGAATAATTTAATGCTCTACACCGAAACATACTTTGGAAACCCTGAACCCTTCATCGTGAAAGCTTTTGTAAACTCGAAAAATTTCAAGTCTCAAAATCGTTATGACTGAAAGATTTTGTATGCTTTACATGTTATACAAATTGACGAATATAATTGCAATATGTGTGTATTATAGAATATAAAAAACTAATGTATATATACGACGTTTAAAAATATTTTAGACATACCGAGCTCTTCGGGTAGAGGTGGAAACTCATAAATATGCTCGCATGTATTCCGGCTGTATGGAATGCAAAAGCCAAACTCAAAGTCGAAAGTCTTTAGCAATCGATCACGAAAGTAATGCTTCTCAATCATGCGGAAACTCTCAACAGGCCTTTTGCCCACGGTAAATTCAACCCTGAAATAAAATGAAAAGTTATATTAATCTTATGTTAATAATAATAATAGCATGTAGATCGATGTGTAGATTGTATAACATTATATAAAATGCTCACAAACTCATGTATATTGACAATTTAATATGAAAATTACGAGCTAATACAAAAAACATACCGGAGTACCTGACGGAGTGACAAAAAAGTACAAAGTATTACCAATAAACTACATACAACAAATAGTAAAAAGCTTAGAGCACGCTTATTATTTGGTGCTATACTTTCACAGAGCTATTCAAACGCATTGAAATGCCTTATTATTAAGATTACAATAAAACATTATTTTTACTTATTCTTTTGTGTGCAACATCAAACACGCATTTTTATTATCAGAAAAATTATCCAAATTCCAAAGTTTGCTTTGTACCTTTTGTCACATTCCCCCACGCGTTTGACACGATTAAAAAGCATAACCGTACCAATGTGTTGGCATAAGTAGTAAGAATATATTATTTACATATTTAATATGATTTAAGATATTTATTTTCACTCACGTTGCTCCAACAATTTTCAGCCGAAGGAATTGTGGGGTAAACTGATAGCGAACGAAACGACCCGCATTTGGATCAATGTCCTCCTCACTCTCTTGGCAGTCCCGCAAGTCTTTATGGTGAATAGGTAAACAGGGTATTGCATATAAAAAGGGGAAGAATAAAAAACCAAAAAGGTCACAACCTTATCACAAATACATACATAAGTAAAGTTGAAAAACCACCACTATATCCATAATCATAATCATCCCATTTTTTACGCTTTGCCGTCTACCTACTATACTTAGTACCAAGTATACATGTCTCCTCTGTAATATGTGTATTCTATATGTCTGCTTGATAAAAATCTACTAACAAACTAACTTTCTCCGGTTCCCTTGTATTTACTTTTTGATACTCTAATATACAATTTTAACATGCATCTTTTTACGTAAAAGCATGTAGATTAATTTGTACAATAATTGTGGTTTTTTGTTCGCTGATTAAATGCATATTTGTCGAAAAAAGTCGAAGTAAAAGCATAGTAGCTACGTATGCAGAATTTTTTTTTACATAGGTTAAAGAAAAAAATCAGATGTACAAAAACCATTCATTTGAGTTAGTTTTTTCCTTACGTTTTTTTTCTTATTCCAAGGCCCGTCAATAATACCGTGACATGCCAACACTAACACTACCGCTGCTAACAGCAATATAACTTTGTTTCAAGCTAATGGATTTTGACCACGAATGTGTATATGTTTGCTTTCTACCTATAGACATCCCTATCTTTTGTACGTGTACAACTGTATCTAACGTAATCTGTACGAAGTATAACTACAGTTATTTATACTGCACGCTATAGCAAGCAATAAGTTTTCTACAATGCAATCTTTCATCATGATCAACCTTCCAATCACACAAGTTACATGCACACACGTTTATCTCTATACAAACTTTCGATTTTTTTTTCTTCGACTAATAACAAATGTGTAAGCTTTGTTACTCTTCTCCTCCTCCACACCACCAACAAAGAAAAAGAAAACACACACAATCAGTTTCATTTTCAATGAGACATCCCAAGTCCCAGCCCATCACAATAAAAAAGTTTCAATACAAATAAGAATGAGTGAAGAACGAGTATGTAAGAAAGATTTTTGGTTTACTAGAAAAAAAAGACGAGAAAAAAACTTTCTTGTAGATAGAAAACATCACGATAACAAGTTTTCTTTCTTTCATACAAATCCAAAAGTAACTAAAGTTCCTTTCTATATCTTTATGTAATAAAAGTCCGTTTATAGGAGAAAGTCTGACGAGACGAACAATACTTCCGAATATAAAGATCAGAATCGACCAAAAATTTAAAGGCAGTTTTATAAGTAATTTTATATATTGTCGTGTAACTTTTTTTTTTACTAAATATACATTTTCTTTTTAGATTATAAAATCAAAATAAATCTGTACAAAATTTTTACTCACCGGTTGGTTTGGCGATCTCAAAGAGAACCGTGTTCGTCTTCATATCCCGAATTTTAAATCGAGTAAAGTCGATCTCGTAAATGTTTTCCTCTGGTTTGCAAAGGTAGCCTAAAATATTCAGAAAATATACAAGAAAAAAAATAGACAAACTTGCATAAAACGATGGAGAAAGTTAAATCAATTTCAATAACAATAATAACAACTTTGTATGTAATTTTATCATGGTAACGCATGCGTTAAAAGTCTACGGAAGCTATTTTTTGTATGATGATGAAAATGATAATGGATTTTTATACAAGAGTTCAACAAATAGCTAGAAAAATATAACATCAGGTAAACCAGCTTTAGCAAAATCTCCAAGAATGCTTCCAACAACCTAAGTAATCCTTTTAAATTATTGCAATTTACATAAAGGTAAGGACGACAACCAAAATGATCTTCATCATCATCATCTTCTACCAGAGATCATTATATTACAAGCACAACAATCTAAACTAAACTCTCTACCTACACATCACAGTATGTACACTATTAGTGTATATGTTGCGCAGATTTTTATTCCTTCATTTATAATTCCACGCTACTTTATACCCTCATCTAGGTAAACTGCAAAACTAACTTACACAGTTTACTCTGTTTCAATTTCTTCCGCCATTTGCCCACTAAACATGCCTTTCCAATTTAACTTAGCCTACAGTTCTCTCTCATATGAGCATGTTATCCTTCAAATTCCAAGTATCTTTCTCTTCCTCTCAAGTGCTTCTTGATTTGCATACTTTACTTTCACATACTTCACTCCCATCAGCCAACTTTCCATGAAAAACGCAGAGAGCCCTCCTAGTGTGTTAGGTAAACTTATAGACACAAAAATTATGTGTGGCTAAGCACTACTCTCTGAAAGTACAGAAAACACATTTCACAAATTTCCAAGAATACATCCTTGACTTTTTTTCCTTTTGGCTTTTTTCTGCTACTGATGCATGCATCAGTGAGTTGAGCACTTCTCCATAAGCCCTTGTTGATCTTATTATTATTATTTTATACTTTTTTATCCTTTTACTTCCTGCTTCAGGAAATACCTAGTAAATTGGTTCCTTTAAGTTACCCAGTAAATCTTACCGGGAAATACAATAATAGATAATGTAGATAAGTTTTCTATAAGAAAACGGGAAAGTGAACAGAGGGTGAAAGAAGATAAGATTTTGTTCCTATTTGCCACCTATTTTGAATTAAGGTATTCACATAAACGATATTGCAATCCACATACTGTATAACGTTTCTATCAAAATATCAAACTCAATATAAAAATCATTATTATTCCATTTGAATCACAAAAAATGTCAAATTTTCTTCCTATTTTGCTCATCATCATGCTATTATATCTTTCTTCCTAGTGTCATCTAATACTCATGACTTGACATCATCCCTTCCATTTAACATCCCACTATAGGCATTTCCTCTCAAAGAAAAAGGGTGAGTTGAGTTGAGCCCAATATGTGTTTGCTCAACGAGAAGAATATTTCTTCGAAAAGTAATAATGTCAGTAGTCAATGATGTGATGTTACGAGCCCGATTTCATCTAAAACCCATCATTGAATGACTCTCAAATTGGAAAAATGATGATGTTTCAGCAGCATAATATTCTACAGAAAAACCTTGGTCCTCTCAGTAAATGATTACTATAAATATTACCATTCCTTTTCCACCCAGAAATTCGCAAACTGTTCATTTCTCCCTATTCATTTTCTAAATATTTCCTGTTAGTTTGAAGAAACTCTTTTTTTTGCACCGCTGCCGTCTTCTTCCTGTCATCATAAACAAGGGCGTAAGTAACATAAGACAGACATATAAACTAACTGCATCTCCATTTGGTATATACTTTTAAGTATATTACAGTAAATAGTTTTTGTTATTTCTTTTTTTCTCTCCTGGTTTTTGCCAATTGGTGGCAAGCAAGCATGAAATGGAATTGAATGAGAAATAATAATATTAAGAAGGAAGAGGAAAAAACTATTCCATTTTCAAGAGTAAAACGGCAAAGATGACGATATGGATTTTCCCTTCCTTCCCTCTTCCTTTTTGTCGGCATGCTATGCCATGCCATTCCAGTTGAACGACTTGACTGTCTGTCGTGTTCCTGTTCAGTTCGGTAGTTTTTTTTACACGACCTAAACCCAGTTACTACTTCTTATTTTTCTTAACTGCTACAGTTACAATTTGCCAAGTAACATAACAATATTTTTTCTTATGTGTGGAAAATTCTACTCAACACACTTGGTAATGTATTCCTCATAAAGTGCCAAATAATGTCTTACATACATCCCATATTGCATCTTCATTCTGCTCATTACAAACTTGAATATGACTCAACCAAATAGAGAGAGTTAGTAAGTAAGGTACTCCTAAGGCTCCATTTTAGTTGCCATCTCCTCCGAAATAAAGGCCATTACAAGTAACCTAACCTCTCGTCGTTCTGTTACAAAAGAAGCAACTCAATGAGGGTGAGAAAGAAAAGCCATGGAAAATGAAGCTTCATTTTCTCCTTTCGTTTATTTCCTTCTCTTCTTCTTCTACTTCTTCTTTCGATTCTCTCCTTATTATTATTCCCTGAATGGCAACTACTACACTCCTTTTTCTTCGTCCTATTTTTTTTTCTTCGTCTACTTTTTCTTTACAAACCAACAAAACATATTCCCATGGAATATTATACTCAGTCAGTTTGCCACTACTGCTGCTATTACTAAATGAACCACCATACACCAAGACGTATCATCAAGATCCTTCGTGTCTCTATGTTCTTTTCTTCTTTCGTTTTTTGTGTGTCAGGAGATTTCAAGTTATTACATTTTGGCAAGCCCTGGGGAGCCCTCGCATACACACAAAAACACATACATTCATTCTTGATGAACAAGAAGGAGGATGATGTGGAGGAAACATGTGGAGGGTTTCAAGTCATTCACTATAGTTCAATGATGCAGATGCTGCCACAACTAGAACAAGAAGGACTTCATTGCAAAACATTCGCATGTAATATAGCATATTATTATATCCTCCAAATATAATAAGAACAGGCGAAGAAATACAGAATGCTGGATATTTTTTGGCAAATTTTAACCCTGGATCTCTAAAATACTCACCCAGAGGAATGGGGCTTATCGTTAGTAAAATATATGTATAATATAATGTGTCGTAATGCCACTAACAAAAAACTTACAATTGAGTTGCTCACACACAGGAGGATAAAAGAACTGTTGTTAATCAAATCAAAAGAAGAACTGGATTGAGCTAACTTAATCATAATAATATATTGCATGACAATATAGGACGATGACATTAGCGCCCCATAAATTCAATGACGGAGTAGCGACTATGTCATGGCGATTAAACCAGGTAAAAATATGATCTTTTTGTTTCAATCTTCTTCATCTTACATGTATGGAGCCGTCTTGCCAATAAAATATTTTTCTGATTACTATTTCAAGTGTCGTCACGTCAGCAGCAACCGCCAACCTACCTCATACATGCACATTAGAGACATGACGTGAACGTGATCTTGAAAACTTCAAAGACAGAACATCATCATCACACCACACCCCTTCAATTCGTGTGACCTATCATCAGTTGGCTCACGTTTTTCGTCACCGCTGTCGCATTCAAAAATGAAACTTTATCAGTAATATCACTACCATCATTTCTTTTTAAATTCCATTTTATTAGCGTCAAGCTTGGAATTAAATTGTCCTTCTCGTCCGATTCATGGAACGATGTAATTAAATGTGACATAAAAATGGCTGATATTCCTTTGTCAAAGTGTTCATTTTGCCAAAAAAAATATACTAAAAGTAGCACTCGCAAATTTTATTGAAGCCCTATTATTTGGAAGAATTTGATGGTGCCATTAATGGAGGGCTGCAAACTATTATCCTTTTACTTCTTCCCTTTATTTTCCCTGTGTACTAAACTGTAAATGACTTCTAAAATGTTTTATAGTTTGAGCTCCTCGATTTCCCTGGATACGAAATTGGAGCAATACAATATCATTCCAACAAAAAAAACCTAAAAAGACTATAAGAAGAAAACAACCCTTTACTCACCTACATATTTTATTTGAAAAGTAAAGAGAGTAATGGTCAGAGAAGCAGAACTAAAGTGGCAAGTCAAGTGGCACTTGACGACGACCACATTTCTTTTCTGTACATTCTTTTTATATGTACTCCTGTTTTCCATAACTGACTTGCTTTTTGATATTTATAACATAGAATTTTTACATCTTTTGCCCTTTTCACCTGTCTGTCGGGTATGTCCTTGTAAAAAGATTTTTTTTACTCTTCTCTAAAGACAATATGCTCCGTAAAAAAGTAAATAGGCACTTTGCTTCTCTCTCAAACAGACATTTTTGTATCCGTCACCTCTGACACAAGAACAGAAGAAAAACGTCACTCGGAAAAAAGGAAACATCAAGAAAGCTTTTTTTATAGAATGCATAAAGTGAGTATATTGGCCTTTCCCCAAGACACAGCATTCTCCAGTATATACTTTTAGTTGCACATTATCCTGTTCTGCTTCGGAGAAACTAACAAAATATAAAGCTTTGCGCGTCATTCCTTCACAGTTTTGTAGTTTTTTTGGTTGTTTTCTATGAAATAAGAACTTAAACTTTATATGTTGTAATAAACCCTGTAAAACCTGTAAATAAGATTCTCGAAATGATTCGAAATCACAGCTTGAAAAACATTATAAATTTTGATGTTCAATGATATTTATAAAAATCGGTTTTTTGTTTAAGGTGAAAGATACTTTTGAAATGTACTTTGAGTAGTAGTTGTATAGATAAACTTTACGATTAGTCAGAATATAATGTGTATTATTTATCATGAGAATATTTGTTGAAAGTCAAAATTTTACCCCAATATTTATGCAAGTCAATCAATTTTACTCACAAAATGATCCTGCAAATCGTAAAATTTCATCGATATACTTAAAACCGCTTTTATACGACAGTATTCATAGTTGTGACTCATGGATCCCTCCTACTGGGAATAAAAAGGTTGATCAAATTTGGTCAAAGGTGTAGAAAGTACATCGTTAAATCTACTATAGGTACATCTCTAAATTTGAGACCATACATGTTGTTGTACTATTAAAACCAACATCTCTAACTCTAAAGGCCGCAGGAGTTAAAGCGGACGAACGGACGACCTACATAAGCCGACGTCTATGCATTCGATAAGTTCTCTTCGAAAATTCTGATAAACCCAATTATTGCGCGAGTTGAGTAACAAGAAAAGCAATAGCTGAATGTAAATAGCGAACGAAATAGTCTTTTTGTTTCTTCAAGTGACCGACCATGCTAGACTAGCCTAACCACCTTCTTTTTTATTTTCCAAAAATGCATCATAAAAATGCAAAAATAGCATTTCGTATCGTGTAAAAAGATTGCAATGTCTTGCCATTATTTCTGCAACCCATTCAGATAAAAAGTAAGTAACTATACATTGCTAACTGAATTAGTGAGAGTGAAAGGGTGAAAATGAAAAGCAACAGCAGAAACGTAATAACAATATTTAAACCGCCACAACCTTCTATAAAATTTATAACACTGGTCCATCAACATTATGACAGCCTTTGGTTAGTTTGTGCAGGTAAGCATGCAGGAAATGTTACACCACCATCACAACTATCGAAGCAATTTACAACTTTAGTTGCTTCTAAAGTTCGTATCAGATTTAAACAGAAAATGATGGCTATTTTGAGCATCCCATCATCCATGAAGAATCGCATTATTTTCGCTGAGCCGCTACCACTGAGCATTACATTTTAAGATTATCGTGTAGTTTTTTTTGGTACACTTTCATCTACTTATTTGATTGCAAGAAATAAATTAGTTTCGTAAATACGCTGAACATGTGAAAACTAACAGTTTTTAATCATACCTTACTTCATTTTAGAGCAAATTGTTTGCATTAAAAAAAACTTTATTGTCAGTAAACATCAATCTAGGTTCAGTTGGCTCACCACAAATTGTTTTTAGTCAAATTATCTGAGAATCCAAACTTTGATTTCTATTTGGTAAATTAAAATGTAAGATTAAAAAAACGAGAACCCTCTATTTTCATCCATGATTATTTTACATAAATCACCGGCTTGAATCGTATCAATCATATCATTATTTAAATTTTAAATCTTTAACCTCTCATGACTCATAATTATTGCACTGTTTTATTGAATTTAATTTCAAACTTTTCACTAAATTTAACCACGTAATGTGCATTCCTGAAAAACAAGGTGTTTTGGAGTTTGTATGAAAGCCTTAACAGTAAAAAAAAGTTTAATAAATATGATATTACACTAAATTTGTTATAATAAATGGGTTTATAAGTAGAAGTAGGCAAAAACTTACTCTCTGTGGCTTTGTTCAGTCGAAGTACATCATCAGGACTGATGTATTCCTTCTTCAGAAGCTGTTCCTCTGTAATAAAAAAAATCACAAAATTATAAATGCATAAATTGTTGTACAAAATTGTTACAATTAACTTATTGAAAGTTGGGAAGAAGGAAATAATAGGCATTATAACAGTACATTCATCAACAATCAATCTCAGCCCTTTTCCCCAAAAGCACTGCTCTCCTTAATTCAAATTGCAACCACAAGAAGTTCAACCACATCATCCTTTAATTCTGAAAGGCCAAACTCATCAAAAGCCTTTCATGAATCCTGACAATGACTATGTATGTGTTAAGTCATAAAACCTACCCTAACCCTAATGAAAAGAAAATTCCTTTGTACTGGAGACCATGATTTTCCAAAATTCCACCATGATTTAATAACTACTTTGGTGCGGTCGTGGTGAACAAGAGAGATGCCAAACCAACGTGGGCAACTCATTTGCAACCAAACTCTCAACTTGCTTGCCTTTGTCTTATTATCTCTCCACCACGGAATAAATTTTAGTTTCAGGACAAAATATTTATCACGAAAAGGGAGACGGAGATTTAAAAGGACAACAGTAACAAAAAGAATATCAGTTGGTGGAAACTCGGGTAGGATTCTAGAACATTTCATAATGACATCCCTTTGATGATACAGTGCAGTGCAAGCGTCGCGGTTGGCAGATGCGGCCACATAAAAAAACTTCTTATTTCAAGACAACGAATGCAGATGGATTACGAAGGGAAGCAGTACAACAAAATGACTGAGAGTTAGGTTAGAATGGAATAGTTTATTCCACAAAATCATTCAAGTCAACAACTCCTCCACATCTTTTTCTCGCTTTCTCTTCATCTCTCTGTCACTCAAACAAAAAGTAACCACAAAACGAGAGAAAAGCATTAGGACCAAAAATAAATACCCGTAATAATACAGTTGCATTACTTTGGTTTGCTCTTTTGTGGGTTTTCCCCTGATTTTTAGCAAAGTACGGAAACAAAAGAAGGGCGGAATAAAATGGAAGAGGAATAAGCATTTTTTGGATTATAATAATAACTTTTTATGTAGAATGGATGGTAGAAGCATAAGCATCAGTGTAGTCATAAAATCTAACCCCGATGTTTCCTTGATGTCGATGTTGATACTACAAAGTTGAAAGTATGCTTATTCAAATTCAAACTGGTGCGGTGGGATAATAGTGACTACTATGCTAAAGGCAGATGAGGATAAAAAAGAAGATAGTGGGGATTTTTTTAGGTGATGGTATAGCACAAATTCAGTTGGGAAAGGAGTAAAACAAACAATCTAGACATTTTGCACATCACCACACCACCACTGACGCAAATGACGCAGTATCTACTTTGCAATTTACATTTTCTGTACAATATTGCATTTTAAACTTATGCGGATAGACATACATGTCTACAAAAACACTGATCTTATTTTAAGAACCAGAATAAATCACAACCATTCCAAATAGATGAAGATTTTTCTTGTAACTTTATCATTTTTCATTAGTTTTTTGGCATAATAACTATTTGCAAGTAATAACCATACCATTTCAACTTACTGATGAACTACTGACATCCAAGTTAACTGTCATAATTAGTTCGGGGATCTCCTTTCATTTAACAAAATTAATATGAATGTTGTACATTTGGCTTGATGAAAAGAGGCCCGTTGTAGACTTAAGACATTCTTCCCTTAGGCAACTCAAATGAAGTTCAAACAACGATAGCAATGCTGATGATGATAGTAATTATTTTAGTTGGTAAGTAAGTACCATAAGGCTGGAAAGAACATGGAAAGAGTAAAAACAACAAGATGATATGATATAGTGAGCTTTTCAAAGGTAATATTTGTAGAGAGATTTGTGTTATTACAAGATAAAGAGTGAGGGTAACTTATTTTCTCTTTGCTTCTTGGTTTATTAAGTGCCAGAATGGTACTTTATAAGAATACTTGATGATAAGGGGATGAAAAGTCTGTCTGGCCGTCTGGTCGTCTGTCCGTCTGGCCGTCTGTCTGTATCCACAATATCTTCCAAACGAATCAACCGATTAAGATGAAACTTGGTGGACACATTCATATGGCCAATGGGACGAAGCCTATTGATTGTGGGCCAAATCGGTCCAACCGTTTTTGAGTAACGGCCAATTAACGGTTACATGTATTTTAAATGGTCGAATTTTTTTATCGCACCAATCGATACATTTTAGTACGGGGATCAAACTTTGTCAAGAGACCATATTCTAAAACTCAATAGTTTTTGAAAAATGCCTCATTTTAAAAAGTGATTTTTTAAAATGACAAATGTTTACTATTTTTATATGATGACTTTAAAGTGATCAATTACAATTGGTCAACTGATTAACTGATTCTTCGCCGGCGCAGCCGGCTTTCTTGTTACATTTTATATTAATTCTGGCACTTATTTACCTCATGTTTACATGATTTATTTAAGCCACGTTAAGTACACTTCTTGACTACATGCTCAACTCTTCTGATACTTATGTAAGCGATTTAACCTTGTATCTAATCTGTTTTCCTTTTCCGTTCCTTCCAATATTTCTTACGGAAAATGAAAACATCTTCCAGTCCAGTCTATTTCTTTATCAAAAAAGGAAAGTATGAAAAAATACAACACAATTTTTTGGCTTTACTTATTGGCTTGGCCTCCTCTTCTTCACTTTCTTTAGGATTCAGTGGAACGAAAATCAGTAAAGTAACCAGGCTTACACCCAGTCACTTTATTACATTTCTATTCAACAGTAGCATCACTAGGCATTACACTTGGTTGAACTTAGTTTTTTTGCACACTTATCATATCATCCTCATCACACCAAGGCACAAGACACAAGATCAAGTAGAATTTTTTTCTTTTCTCCAATATTACTTTTTTGGCAAAAAATCAAAACACTCTTTGGAAAAATGTACAACAACCAAGGAAAAAGTATCCGAAGAGAGAATTTTTTAGGTAAGTTGGGAGTATTTTGTGCGTCTTGGTGTATCTATGAAAACCTACCCGCTATGTTCATCTTGATAGTTATCATCATCATCAACTACGTCGGCCTCGTGTCTTTTTACTTAAAGTTCTCTGTTTAAAACTAGCTTTTGTACTTTGAAGGTTTCAACCAATAGCAGTCAGCCCAGCCAGAAAGGATCTTCGTTCAAAAACATTTTAGAATTGTAATTGCCTATTTGTCTCTAACATATAGGCTAGCGTCAGATAAAATTTTAATTTTGAATTTGACGGTTGGAAAAACATGGTCGATTTTCCAAGAACAAACAATGTTATAACACAACTGATTAAATTATAAGATGATGCCTATAATAATTATGCTGCTATTACATCCATCTTAGGAATATATCATAAGTGAATGCAAATATTATGACATTTCACACGACTCGTTTACATCCAACGTGTCGACGTTTCCAAAGCGATTTCAAATCGCAAATTTGTTTTTTTAACAAAAGAAAATTAAACCAAAATAAACATTGTAATCATCGTCATGAATCTTCTATGAAGAAACCTACTTTAAAATACAAGACGAACACATGCATACAATACCAACCAACCATCCCCCATATCCTGTTATCTTACATCTTTTCCCTAGTTCCCTAAAAATAAAATAAGTAATGGGAAAATCTCGAAGGAAATCCTAGATCCTATAGCAACGTTACGCATCATAAAGAGAGAAAGTTAAGTTAACAAAGAATTGGAATCGGCCCATATATGAATTCTTGCCTTTGCTCTCCCTCAAAATACTACCCAACACTCTACCCAAAATTATGTATTATTTGTCTCTGTCTTCTTTTGTATGCATGACCTCCCGCTCTCTCCACGGCATTTCCCCCACATTTTATTGGACTAGTTTTGTGGCAAAATTGCCACGCTTTTTGGACAAGGTAATTTAAACATTACTTTGGCCAATGTGAATACCCATGTGAATTTGCAGCCAATGTAGCAGATATATTACACGGAACAGCTACAACATAATAAAAAGTGAAACATTTCTCGGTAGATCATATGTGTCTCTTCTCGTTTCATCCCAAAAATCTAACCACACCACCAACGTCGACACTATTTTCATTTTATATTGTATGTTCATAATGGGTGCATATATCTACGAGAAGACAGATATGATATGTGCGATAAGATCTTCACAGGACCAATAGAAAACGAGTGATTACAATAGAGAGATGTATGAAGATCGCAGAAACAAGGCCTACTCCCATTTCTCTTCTAGTTTTCTTATTGCATGGCATCAGCCAGTCAGACATACAAAGTAATTAATTAAACAAAAAGAGTGCAAGAAAAGCAAGAGTTGGTTGGAGAAAAGTCGACTTGTCTGACTGCCTGCTTGCTTCTTCTTCTTTTCCTCTCTGCTGACTCACGACTCACGACACAGTCACCACACAATCTCTACAACTGTTTTATATTACACCCCATTTTCTATTCATATCATATCATGTCAAGCAAGAAGAGACAGAGAAAAAATCTCCCACAGAGGAAATTTTCTTTTCGTTTTTTTTCTTGGGTTTATAGAAACATGTAAATGGAAAGGGTACACATTAGAGAGGATACATAGATGTATCAAAGTAATGAGTTGAGTGTCTTCCAAATTATGATGAAAATATATAAAGACAAACGACATTTGCATAATATTCATTATACTGATAACTATAATAGAAAGGGTAATATGGCACATTACAGATGTCCCATGGAAAGCATTGTGTGTACTTTTTGCATGTACATTCGAAATACAAATATTACTCTATTAGTGAATCCGCTTAAATGTCATACTTGCTGATATATTAACCATTGTAATGACCATAATATTCATGGTAAAAGGCTTTCCAAGGTAAATTTTCTTACAAACTTATGAAATAATGTGTAATCCTACCCGAATAATAATGCTTTAAATGCCGGAAATTTGAAGTAGTCGTGGTGGAGAGTGGAGAAAAACAAATGATAAAATGGTAGCAATTTTAACTGTTCAAGAATTTCATATTGTTATTGCTGTTACAATGATGGAGAACCATGTATTAAAATATGTAAATGCCAGTGGGAAACGAGCAAAGTTTTATCATGATTTTGTATACTTTCAACTTGCTACTCTATACTTAACTTTGAAGATTTTGTAGTGTATGCATATGTACTTAGTAAACATTTTAAAAAGTTTGAATTATTTATATTCAGAATACAAAATTTTGCAAAAAGTACATTCAAACAACAACAAAAACTACTTGAGAGTTGAGAAAAACTGTGTAATTAGCTAATGTTCTATTTGCATTTAAATTATTAATACTCAAATACATGCATAGCTAAAATGGTTTATGCAAATATAAGAAACACTGTTGAACTCTCACATATTGCAATAACAAACATAGTTCTCACCAGTTTTCCCAAAATACTTATCACGCTTGCTGAACACTTCTGAACACCCTTGCCGTTTTTTTCCCCGGAAGTCGTTCAAGAAACTGTTATAAATTAGAAATTTGCACATGAAAGGATAATGTTTCACCGGCATTTTTCATCGTAACGAGCGGAAAGAATAACAAATCTAATTTGTATTTTTGCTTGTGCAAAAGAAAGAATTGTGTAAATGAATTGTTATAATATTTTTAATTTAAGTTTTTCTTTCCTAAAATATACAATGTATGCACGTAAAAAAATCCACCCAATTTGTATCAAGATTGCTGAAATTATAATATAATATATGAGGCACTATTTAGCAATAAAATTACTACGTTTTTGAATTTCAACAATTTACACAAAAACTTTTTGGATTCCAAGTAAAAAAAGAGAACTATTTTCTCACAGAAAAAACCACCGATATAAAGGAAAGCGTGAAATGAGCATACTTTTTGGGTAAAGAAAAATATGTTCGGATGTGGGCCAAAATTGGCAAAAAAAGGTATCGTGTGCTTAATAAACTTTTCCGGTAAAATGTTAATTCAGTTTTGTGGGTTCAGTTGTGCGAATAATGAATGAGACTCTGTAAAAATGTTATGCTCGGGCGCACAAGAGCTTATAAACAAATATAAACGTACAGGTTGTATATGAACTGTTTAAATCCTTAACAAACCGAAAAAAAGAACAAAGCATAACACATATATAAACATTACGTTATATGACAGCGTTTGTTTCTTTTTATCTGTTAAATGTTATGGAGACACGCGAAGACACACTTGAAATTTCTATCCACTTGTCAGTCCATTCATTTATTTACTGTTGTCTCTCCCAACACTGTCGTCGTATACCAAAATCAGTTTTAATTTCAAATACTTTTTTCAACTGCTTTTTGAAAGGAATTTTTAAAAACTTTTGAGTAGTTTTACATTGGTTATAAAACACCTCATTTATAACGTTTACATAAGCTTTTCTTGCAGTTTTTTTCTTCTCTTTTTGCAATCAAGCCAGCAAGTAAAATTCAAACATCCATTTTTCTTCCTTTCTCCTGACTCTCTTCCAAAACATGAAAGATATTTCTTCAAGTTTCAAGAATAAAAAGAAACAGAGCATTTTCATACTTTTTTCAAAACTAACTATTTTTCTCTGACTTGGTACATTTGGTTGAGCAAACTGCCAAGGAATATGTTGTCATGTATGAGAAACACTGTTCAAGTTCTTTCTTCCTTTGCGAATTGAATGGATTGAGATAGAAATGCCAATGATCCTCTCTACTTTTACCATACAAATCTTTCGCCACTCAAGCCACATCCATTCATTGCACGAACATATCCACAGCACAATAGCATTGTTTAACCTACTTTAAAATAATCCACCGCTAACACCGCATCGCGTCATCATGTTTCGTGGAATATTATGTGTTATTTGCAATCCCTGATCCAAACAAGGAACAAAACTTTTAGTTTTATGGAACGAATAGAGACAATGCATACACAATAAGTATGGCGATGTTTGTTATCTTGGGTCTTTATTGTAAAATTGCAATAATAGTACTACCTACTCATCCCGGAAGTGCGCAGTATTGGCAGATACATAATACCTTAATGTATGTATTCGCTCTGTCTATCTCTTCTTCTACGGAATCGAATTATAAAGGATTTCCGCATGGAATTGTATGAAAGGATTAATCAAAAACTCTATAAATGCGAAATCATCACATTCTACACAGCAAAAAGTAGAGAGCGGAATAATGAGTAAGAAGCTCTTTGTTAACAGATAAAGTACAAATGCATCATTATCATTAGTGATCCTGGGGCATAGTGCAACAGGAATAGTACTGCGCACTTGAGAGTTTATAATGACAATGATAAAAGAATAGTAGATACAAAGTACAAACAGATATTATTCTTTTTTCCAAAATAAATCCCTTTTATGTCTGTTTGATGATGCATTCAGTTCTTTTAGAAGGTTTCAAAGTAGGAGTTTTTCTCCATTTTGCACGCCCATTTTCACTTATCATTTCCACATTGGCTAATGTCACATTTTTTGCCATAATACTTCAAAGAGTTTCAAATAAATTATGTATGTATTGTATATTTTAGTTAATATAAATATGAGAGGTAGGAAAATGTATTGTTTAGTTTGCCTTTCTTCTTCTCTTTTTTATTGTAAATAACATGCCTTATTTAATGCTCACTTACCCGTAACAACGGTGTCGCCTTTAGATTTTGATTGCCGGTAAAAGTTTTCCTTCGACTTGCTCACAACACTTGTCATCTTGCTTTCCGTTTTTGTAGGAACTGTCGTCCTCTTCAGTGTAACGGTTATGTTTGTTTCCTCCTCCTACTGACTTGACTAGTAGCTTTTTGCGAGTTGAATTGTCTGTTTTTGACGTTTGTTACCTTGTTTTTCTGTTTGTGATAATAGTTGTTGCTTTTGATGTCACTTTTCTCTCTTATTCCTGCTTGTGATTATGACAGTTTGATAAAAAATAATGTATTTTTGATACGATTGATAAATGTGATGAAGACCTTGAGTTTTACGAACAAATTCTCAGGTACCCTTTTGTCTTCTTCTTCTCTTGAGATAATGATTCTGATGACAGTAAGTTCTGCTGACTTTAAAACAAAATGTATTTTATCTCCTTAAGTTTATCCGGGGAAAACAGACGTCAATGTGTTTTTACAAGGTTTCTTTAATGCAGCTGATGATAATGGCGAAAAAACTTTTTCCGAGTCCCTTTTCATAAATTTGCGTCCAGAACACTTAAATTGACAGCCTTTAACTCAACGTTTGTCACTCGTTTTATATGTATTTGGGTGAGAGTGAAAGACAGAATTTTCTTTTCAACTTGTAAATCCCTTTTCTCACTTCTCCTCCTCTTGCTTGTTCGTTCACAGTCAATATTGCTCTTTCACTTGTTTTCTGCACACAAAGTCAGTAAATTTCCCTTTTTATTATACAACACACTGACAAAAACATACACTCAGAAAGGCAGACAGATACTCAGAGAGCATAAAGCATACAAATATAAAATATTATTACTTGTGTAATAAAAACATGAAAAATCAACTATTTTTTTCTGTCAGCTAGCAAAGAACACACGAAAAAGGGTAGACTGAGTATAGCAGTCAACTCGACAGCTAAAATATTACTATTTTTGTGAGTTTTTTTTACTTACTATCGTCCCGTGAATCCGTTTTCAAGTACCTTCACTACCTGTTTTAAATATTGAGTTTTTTTCCTTCTTAACACACCGCAACCACCTTGTTGTTATGTTGTATGAATGAATGAATTTGGTTGCTTTACAGCAAAAATGTGATGAGATGTGTAGTGACTTTTAATACAATGTAAGCTTGGTTTACTGGAGCACACGTATGTATTTACTCTCTTCCGCTTTTACCTGAGGGTAATAAATATGCGGCTGTTTGGTAAATTTTTGGGAGTTGAGTTAAGCGAGTGAATGACGATGTGGTTATTACTATTATTATTTTCCTAAGCTGACGATGTTGATATTTGATACTGTTTGTTGTTGTAGGCGGAGAAGTTTGCGTAAGTTCAGTAGTCTCTATTTCCACCAGCTCGTGCCGTATGCAAACCAGTTTTGGTAGATTTCTATAATATTTTGTTTTTTATATTATTTTGTTCCTTTACCACAATGAACCCCTTACGCACAGGAGTAGTTGCAGTAGTGGTAGCACAAGAAATCGAGTCGCAGGGAAAACTTACTTTTTCTTTCGCAATTCAATAAAAGTAATAACGTAACACACATCTACTCTTTTGTATTCAAGTAATAATGCATTCACTATTCTGCTACAATGTTTGCTTTTATTAGACACAACCGCCGAACAAAACTAGTTGTTAAGCTTACTCGACTTCTTTTTCCCTTTTCAGCGCATTGGGAGCAGCAACGGTCTTGATGATGGTAGGACAGTTGACTTGTCAGTATGCAATGTTGATTGTGAGCGTTGTAGTAAAAAGCGTTATTATGTGTTACAACAAGAATGGAAACGAACGTTGGGTTTTAAAAATATATAAAGCGGACCGAGTTGAGTAGGTAACCTTTTCTCTCAGCTTGACTCTCTCCCGTTGACTGTTACGATTTGGACGTGCCGTTTCCTTTTTTCTTTCTCTTCGCTGCTTTCTATCTAGCAAGTAAACCAAGTGGTACGCTGAAGACAGTCAAGAAAGAAAGGCAACAGCAGTGCAGGAACCAAAGCTGGCAGTAATGATGATAGTCAAGTAGCTAGTAGTATGGGTATGTTGATTGTAGTAGAATGTACGGTGGTGGTTGGTGATGTCTAATGTCAACTGTCGATGGTTTGGTTTAGTGTATGGGGACGACGACAACGCAACGGCAATGTTGATGATGATAATAGAGTAGTTTTTCGTTGCTTGGTTGCTTATATATGTGTGTAACTACCTAACCAACAAAAACTATCTTTTCGTGTAAAGCGACGTGAAGAGAGCATACAAAACAGTAAAAGTAGAATGCGAATCAATACAATTTCGTTCGTCAGCTCGTTTCGAACGGGTAATGCATACGGATGTTTAGTTAAGTAAGCTGGGTGGAAAAATGGTTTTGAAAGGTTGGATTTCTCGTCGGTGAACGGTGATGACGGTGCGGTGTATGGTGGCAGTTGTAATAATATAATGGATGGTGTGTAATTTAAATATTTTTTATGAATTTAGAACAGGAGGGTGATAGGAGCAACCTGCTTTCTGGGACGGCAACACTGCTGAAAAACAGACGGAAGATTCTCGATAGTCCTGGCTGGAGACTTACAACACCTGAAAAAATCCAGAAAAAATTGTACACGTGTTTATGTTCGTATTTAAAAAGTCAAGAAACTAATATCAACATTATGCAACTAAGAAAAATGCCGTAAAGAAGTATATCAGTTGTATATTTAATCAAATCAACACTAAATATTATAGTTATTCTGATGATAGCGATTTTTGCAAGGGGAAAATATTATGTTTTCTATTTATTTATGCTGTTCCTAGATACACAATTTTTTAAGAAGTAGGACGAGTAACAGCGATTCTCACTCGCCTTACCCCAGAACAAAGAACAGAAATACTTGACTATTACATGTATTTTATTTGTCCGAAGTGTATGTTTGTACTTTATATTAAATTCTTTCACTTGTTTGATACAAAACTGTAATCCAATCAAAAATAGTCTGAAAAGGACTAGAATTTTTAGAAAATAAAAATCCAGTAGTGCCAGAAACTTCTTATTTTGTTGGAGCGTCAAAGGAATATTTCTTTGTTCAAATATAAAAAGAATATTGAATGAAATAATATATGTACACTTGAATTGAAGCCGTCACATAATCAAAAAGTAAACAGAACAGTTTACTTACATAAAACGTTTGTTAAATAAAAAAATGCAGCGATGAGCAGGTATACAGGACAAAAGCAAAATTGATTGATGACGAAAATCAGTACTTTGCATAAAACATAAAAACTGACCTTCAACTTGATTATATCAAATTAGTTTCCCTATTTCCCCACTTACAATTTTTACCAAAATGTATTTATATATTGAACATTTTGTGTTGTTATAGACAATTTATTTTGCCGAAAATATAACGACTAGGTTTGGGTTTACCGACTGAACCCTGAGTTTATTAAACAAAAGCTCCACATAGTGCATTATAATGGTAGATACAGTGATAACATGAGAATGAGACGTACAATGGCTTCACTGAAAAATTGTCATGCTAGCAAGTTGACTGACTACCAGACTAAACTAAAACTGTCAGCCAAGACCAGGCCAAACCGCATGTATACCAATACCACATGAAAGAATAGATACAATGTTCAAACATTCTATCGTAACAACGCAACGCAGCAGTAACTTCGACTTACATTACCTCAGCCTTTGTTCATTAGTCAATTATTACGTGAAAAATGCATGGAGGCATTTAAAAGTTTTAATTCCAACATTATTTTACTTTTCAAGTTTTGTTAATGTTTTCCGTAAATTCTATGTATGTCTGTGTGTTTGACAAATGGTACAGGAAAGCTTTTTTTTCTAAATAAAAGTTTTTAAAAGCTTCTAACAATCCATTAAATCGTAATGAGAATGCCCAAATTCATATTTGAGATTTCTTACTACGCACAAACTCAAATTCAATTCATTTCCATTCATTCAAACGCGATTATTTGAAACTATCAATTAATTTTTTGAATTTTATGTGATATTGATATCCCCTCTGTTATTAGACACGTTACTTTAAGGTTTAAAACTACTAAAGACACAACATACAAAATATGCATACTTTGTAATAATATCTTAATTGACAGCAAACTTTCAACGAACGTGATTTACGTGTCCTTCTATTATTTTTTAAATCTTCTATATAATTTGTCTTTTAAAATTCTACATAAACTTACCAGGTGTTCAGGTAACTTCACCAGAAAAAGATACCATAAGCCTAGATCACACGACGTAAACCGCAGAATCTGATGGTGCAGATGATGATGTGATTTTGATGACGTTTCTTGTTCGTAAAATGACAATGGAAATTGAAATGAAGAAGGTGACAATGATTAAAATGATGATGACTACACTAAACTCTACACGTCACTGGGAACTTTACATACACCAGTGTAAATATATTTGCACGTGTGTACTTCAGACGAACAAGGAACAAGAATGAGCGAAAAATTTGCAAACGAATTTTCGACACGCGCTGTGATTCACTAAAAAAAATCATGTAATAATGGCCTGGCCTACTGTGTGTACAGTGGTTGTACATGATGCGATCACTATGACTACTCGCAAGACGAAGTACTACAAGTAAGACGAGGCGACCAAGAAAAAGGGACACCAGCAAAAGCAGCCGAGCCAATTCAAGTAAACCAAACCAACTTGCGTACTTAAATTAAGTTCTTGCTATTCGTTACGTAGGTATCACTTTTATTGTTATGATTATTATAGTACAAGTACAACGTATATGCATACATATATTTTTGCAAAGCACATGTGCTTACGCACATAATATTTATCGAATTATTATCGCGCATATAAAAATGTACCCAAAAATATGCTGGGGTTGTAGCTTGAATTTCCTTTTTTTGCGATGTTTTGGTTTTTGGGATATCAAAATCAAGTACAAATTACATTACAAATTGCATGTGTACCAATTTTCATAAATAAGATGGTTATTAAGTAGCCGTAAGGCTAATTAATACGGATGCTCTGTTTGTCTGTATCCCGTCCGTACGTCCGTACGTCCGTCCGTACGTCCGTCCGTACGTCCGTCCGTACGTCCGTCGCCCCGATAACTCGAAAACGGCTGGGAATTTTTGAAT
>JAQFXM010001535.1:0-31180 GCA_034693345.1 Entomobrya multifasciata | reverse complement strand
AGGGATCGGCTTATCCCTTTTAAAGGATTATCCCCTTGGCCCTAAATGTCAGTGGCGGAGAAAGACAGCTAGTCGTATTTCACATGCCAACATCCAACGCAAATGTGTGGTAAGAGACAGGTTGTTCATGTGGCTTCCATGTGGGGAAGTACTCATTATTCAGATTTTCACACGCATTTAATACGCTTTTATCAAATAAAACTATTAATACATGAAACTTTTAACAATTCTAAGTAAGTAGTTAATAGCATTAATATTAAAGTCGATTCAACTTGTTACGCAATTTCCGTGAAACTTGTTTGATTTCGATCCGGTGCATGCACCTTTCACGTGCCGGCTGCCTGGATTTTAACAAATGCCTGGTAACAACAAAAGGAGTGACTGGCACGGACGACCGGCGAATCCAGCTGGAGCTGGATTCTGCACATGAAGTCTATAGAATAGATAACGGGAATGTAAACTAAAAATTAAATGATGACAGATTAAAACATGTATCAATATCAATGCACGAGAATCAGGATGAGGAAGCAGATGAAATGCACATGCAAAAATGCTGATATTGATGCCATGCATCATGTAATTCATGTATCATGTATCAATATCAAGAATTTTGCATACTATCTCGTGAAGATCACGTTTTTCATATTGTGAGCTAAGTTGTGGTCTCCAGCATGATCAAAATTGTTTAACACTTTGCATCTGAGGTTTAATTGCTTCCGATTTATATAGGTATGTCAATTTGAAAATTTTCTAAACGTAGACCGAAATCTGGAAAAGGTTTGTATAGTTCTGATACAAATGAGCATTTAATACGTTGCATTTTGCATTTATTTAATACGTGCATCACACTATACTGTCGCAGTTGAAAGATATTGAGACAACCACTCAAAAGTTATCATTTATAAGTTGTTCTTACAGGTAAGATGCTACAACAAGTTTTACACCTTCAAATTAAGTTGGGGATTCACAATCTTACTAATGATTCTAAATAAGTAGCATGTCGATGCGGTTATTTTGAAGATTTAAAATGAAAATTATAAACTCATATAATAAGGAATAAATATTTTGAACTTCAGATGACGACAATTTTAATACGAAATTCGCACGTGGAGAAGTACGAAACGAAGACAGGTTTAGTATTTTGTTCTTGCGTACATACCGTGTGATTTCACGATTGATTTTCAAAGTCAGGGAAAACTCGTGTACATGTTAATGTTACGTCATATGGCATTCACGTTCAAAATAAGTAGTCCTGCCAGTCTTAAGTAGTAAATGTCAGAAAACGGTATTTTCTGATTGATTGTTCGGAAAATGTATGCAGTTAAGGAGAATTTATAAAACGGAAGGCTCGTTTGAACTTTTAAATAGCATAGTCCGAATAAATAATGCATTAGAAATCTGCTGTGTAGAGTAATTTGATTTTGTAGCATCCAGTTTAATTTTAAAATACTTATCGTTAATTCTTGCGCTCGTAAACAAACGTAAACACGTTTCAGAAGTACACCACTTTATAAGAATGGAAAATAACAAGCAAACAAAATATTTAAAAAATATTAACTTGATTTCCTAATTCAAATCATGGGAAATAGGAAATCGGGAAATTTGGAGCATATTGCAATTGCTTCAGTAAATGTACATACAATAATATAACTAGATTGCGCATCGTACTAAACAGGATTGCAATTACTTCACATCCACATGAAATGAAGTTTTTACCATTTACAATTTCCGTATAATATGCAAAATGCAAACTGAGAGATATGTCTTGATAGTTGCATGGAATATTGTTCTATCCAAATTTTTACTCTGCCTTAATGTTTGCTGTTTAAATTTTTATGAATACATCTGAAAAATTGTTTCAAAGTACTGGTTTTCTTAAGGGTGTGTGTGTCTAGATTCAGAAAATAGAAAATTCGAGGGTTTTGAAGTTTTTGTATGCTAACGTCCGTACAATCATATTTTTGCAGCCATTATCATAAATCTTTGCTTTTCGTGGGCATATCGATTTGGATGGAAATAACAATTATCTAATCAAAGTAAAGCTTAGGTAGGTCAGTGATCATGATCAACAACACATCAAGGAAAAAATGCAGACAATCAAACAAAAATATTGCAGAAAACATTTTTGAGTACATACTTTATTTAATAAGCAATAAAAAATTACAGGTTATTTTCCCCTTTTTCACAGCGTTCTAGATCATTGATCACGAGATTGAATTATGCAATTGATTTTTTTTTCGTTCAAAATGAATGTGGTTTTATTTTCTTTGATGCATTATTATCTAGAAACTCGATCATCAAAATAGTTCCAAAAAAAG
The DNA here is from genome assembly GCA_034693345.1 of Entomobrya multifasciata. NCBI lineage: Eukaryota > Metazoa > Arthropoda > Collembola > Entomobryomorpha > Entomobryidae > Entomobrya > Entomobrya multifasciata. The sequence goes on along the minus strand of JAQFXM010001535.1, from coordinate 28,862 downwards.
TCTGAATACGATTATACGTGAGAATTTTTCATGCCAAGATAAAGCTCACCAGATCAGCCTATTATACAAGTGGAATATCGTATTCTCGGATAGACGTCATCGGGTAAGTATAAATTAAAGCATAACACAAATTTATGTTTCGAAAACATATCACTCAGTCAAAAGCCTTAAGCAATTACTGTAAAAAGTATCTAAAATGCATGGGTGCTTCTGATGTAATAGCAATTTTGTAAGTTTCCCGGATGAAACGATCATTTTAAATTTTCTCATTCTTGTTCGGTGCGATTATTGCCTTGTGCGTCAACACTGCATAAACTATTTTTCTAGATTGCCTTCCTTATTTCATAGTTTGTTTGTACAGTACTTTGTATTTCATATTTTCTCAAATTTGCATGGGAAATGCCTTGAAATGTACGCAAATGTCCCTCATTATAAAAAGACAATCGCGTAAAAACACAAATTGTAAAATGATTTCATCATCCCCCTCTCATCGCTAATTAACAAGAAATGAATGTAAAAGTTGTTCAGAAATGCAACATAACTTTTCTACGTGATCAATCATAGACTTAACATGCTTCGTTATGGAACAATAACCCTATCCCAGTAAAGTAACAGGTAGATTGACTCGTTCACTACGAAGATTCACATTTTCGCTTTACATGAGTTTAATTGCTAATACCACTTTGCGGAAGCGTGGTTTTGTGGGGTACTTAACTTGACACACATGCTCATGACAAAAAAAACTGATGATGGCCTGGTATTCCATGCAATAATCATCGTTTTCACTTTAAGAAGAAACCTTGGCTTGGCAGGTTTACACTTGCAGTGATTTTATGCTCTCATGTATTTACTACATGATGTGTGCCGTTTCGTTCATCCATCCCATCCGTCCGTCGTACCAGAGGCGACGATCACGTTCAGATCCCATGCTATTTCACTCCTCAGCAACGCAAGCAACTTAAATTACTTCTCATTCTCAGTAGCATCATGTGAATTCAATAATTCTAGTATAAAAATTGAAATGTCGGTAAAAAAATCGTGTAATATGTTCATACACAATTGCTTTGAATTAAACATGAATGTTACTCTTGTAACAAATATAATAGTCTCTTCTCCGTCATTTAAAATTGCAATGCTAAAACTTCATTCATTTTGCAAAAATGTACTTTGCTTGGAAATTGTGGTGATGGAAGAAGACAAGGTAAAGTAAAAATTCCCATCCTATCAGCTCATGCCATATTTTATCATCGTCACACTGAAACGAACATACTACGGTCATACAGTGGAATTACTGCTTTCATGTAAAAAAAAGTCGATGTGATGATGTTGGCTATTGTGTACTGTGTGCCGTATCTACATTACCCTACATACCATTATACTTTATATGTGGTGGTGTGTGTAAAATGAATGTTGGTAGCATAAGTAATGAAATGGGTTTAGCCTTAGCCGGAGAGCAAGTGGAGAATTCATACGCTACATGGTAAGAAAGAAACCTGTAACTTTGCAACTACACTATAGCGAACAGAACAAACATAAAGCAAGGCATCGTCATAAAAGCTATTGCAAGCGCAAGTTGTGCCTTTTGTGTCTTCTATATATACTGGTTGTACAACGACTTCTCCAGTCAAATCAAAACACTCCCTTCTCCAGCTCACGCCGATTTTAGTTTCACTCTCCATTAGCTTCGCATCACATACACACGTTCCATTCCAGCAACATTTGCTCAACTATTTTGAACAGACTGTCATTTGATTGCCTGCCATCATCTGCCTTAATATTCCTATTCGTAACTAAAAAAGTGGATTGTAATATTAGTAGTTGTAGAAAGTAGTATAAAAAAAGAGAACTGTAAACTGTGCAAAGTTAGCATACATCAAAAACCGAACGCTTTAACTAAGCTGTGAGTCAAGAATTTACTGTGTTTTAAAAATATTAATACCAAAGACCTGTCAAAATGATTAGTCTTGATACTGAAAGTGGAATCTGTTACAACAAATGTTGTACCAGTGACGACAGTGTGGACAGTGGCATAGAGGATCGTTCTGAAAAGTAAGTTTGTTATTTTTTTCCCTGTTTTAGAAAGCATTAAGTAAAATCATTACATCACATCATGTTCAAAACTCATACATTTACTTACTCGTACAGTAAGAATGAAAGAAACGGAAGTTTTGATGATAAGACGAGCGTATTGATTTTATTCAATAATCTGGCCAAAGGTTGAAGGTGACTGCATTAACGTCACAAAGTCTGGAGTCCAACACACTGGACTATTTTTATTAGTAGATAATCTTGCATTCAATAACTTTTAATGAATCTTAAGCCGAGCTACGTGCCGTTTTAGATACAAACACTGACCATTTTTATAAACAAATATAGTAATTTAGTTCAGTAACAGTGACAGAGCTGGAATTATTACAAAGCTTTCTACATATCTTTTATCAGGAAAAATAGAATATTTGAGACAATTACAAAGGCAAAATTTAACAGGTTGCCTATTTTCATCGTGCTGTTATTTGTTTCCAGCCTTGTATTTCTTTTTGGGTTAGAACAGAACGTATGAAAGTGTATTTATGAAGGTTTAACAAAGAATCCTTCAAGGGAAGTCTAAGACCAATAACCCCTTGATCCATGCATACCAAGACCAAACAACAACATATCCAGTTTTCCATATTGCTTTTGTCTGTAAATGAGACAAAGTTTCTCGCTCATTTTGTTTGTTAAAGGCGACTTTGTTTGGCTGATGATCATTCCTTACATAGGATTGGTATGATAATCAATCTGTCAATCAAGTGCCTTTTCTTCAACTTGCATACATTTGAATATCAATGAACCACATAGGCAGGGCTGCACAGTACAAGGCACCAAGTTCCCGTCAAAAGACGAAGGTTCCCTCGTAAACTATTAATATTAATATATATACTCAAAACTGGTATATAGTATGTCTCTGAAGAAAAATATTTTTGATGATTAATAATTTTGACTAAAATATTTCGTATCTCTTTTAAACTACACTGTACATTTACGATTTTTATGAATGATGATCATCTAAAACATTTGTTTCATTTATACTACTTGTCCAGTAGATTTGCATCAATTAATTAAGTCAATTGAACGACGTGAGTATTTACCTTGCTTAAGGTCAAAAAAGTCATTTTACTTTAGTGACAGACAGAGCAGGTTACAGTTGTGTCAGGGTTATCAAATCAGTTTTTATCAAGTTTGGAAAATGTATCATAAAAACCACTCCAAACATTACATCTGTCTAAAAAAAATACAAACCGTTAGCCGTCCTTTTTACACGTATTTAAGCTTGTCATTTACCAATTATTATCAGCTTGTCTAGAAAATGAGAAAACAATATTGTCAGTTGCCGAGTCATTTGTTCTACTGTACAGTACAGAACCGGTGCCTGGTAGACAAACCCCAATAAAGCAAAATGCTGTTAGTTGGGTTTTCCGTGTGTTTCTTGTTTGAGCGCTTATGGGAGTCTGGCGTGATGTTGATAGAAGTCATTTTACTTGGTGGCTGCTGAAAATACTACTATCAAGTTAACATATTATGTGAAATCACGCATCCGCTGCCTGATACCAAGTTTAACTTGGGTCTTGTCTTGGGTGTTCGTTGTATGAATAGTAACTAGTCTGTGGCTAAATAAGAAAGTATGTAGGGGTTACACGAGCAGACTGTCCAGCGTAGTTACACGAGTTCATAAAGAAACTACTGAACCTAAATAATATGTCCTTCGTTATGTAATCTGAAAAGATTCACTTTCTTCATCAACTTTACTTGCTTGCTCTTCTCAAAGATGACATAAGCAAATAAAAGAAACAGAGTTTATGTTTGTGGTTCAGTTGAATTTTCAGATGATCACTCTTTCTTGCTTACCTTACCTTTCCCTAAAGCCTTTGTTATAACATCATTGGTAGCAGCCTAAATATAAGAGACATGCAGATAAATGTTGAATTTGGGTGTGATGCATGTGGAATACTTTAAATATAAAAGTTGAATAGCATCCCTTTCGTAGAATCACCATCGATGAATTTTCTTCATAGAAAGTTATATACCGAAATGTGTTAACTTGATTGGCTTATTTTTTCAACTAAAATTTTGATTCGCTCCTTCATGTCATGTCAGCAGTTGTATTCAAGTTTCGTACGTTGGGAACATGTTAATTCGTATCATACATTAAATCTATACCACTGCCAAAAAAAGGTTTTATGCAAGAAACTGTGTATTTCTTTGGTTGTAAAATGCCTTGACTTAGAAATGAAAAACCAATGCAATGCTAATGCACTGTCGTTTGGCTAGCTAAACGTGATATCTACTCGGTTTATAAATGGATTTGAATATTTAACATTAGTCTTTGTCAAATTCGGCATAATATTAGGATCAGAGCCCTCCGGCTTGCTGTAGTTTTAGGAATGGGCATTGCGTACCTACCTAAATTCAAATGAATGTAGTTTAATATGCATGAGTTCTATGCATGCATAATAATGTAGACATTGCAGCATTTTTGTCGGATGATGTTGAGCCACTTTGAATGCATGTGGTTGGCATGTGATGCAGATATTACCAGACTTCACCAGCGTCAGTAATCGTCCGTAGTAAGTCGTAAACCAAAATACAGAGAACAATACACAATGTTTCATTGCAATGGAATGGTGGTGGTGTGTGGTTGTTGTCAAATGAGTCAGTCTAAAGAAAGAATCATATAAAAGCCGTTTGCAGCAACATCCTAAATTTTTACTTGCTGTAAATGTAAATCTTTAAATACATGGCAAACTTGTATGATAATGTACCCAAGATAAAGACACAATTCATATAAACATTTACAATCTCTTTAATTGTCTAAGACGTATGGAACATAACATATCACATCACAAAGCTGGCCTGCAGATTTTTCACGAGATCAATGCATGCACTTGTGACCAGTACCAGTCTTATTTTCATTCGTCTTCAAAGCTAAAGAGCATGAATATAAGAGGCTAAACAAAAATCACCTGAGTTGATTCACAGTTCAGGTAAAAAGCTGATTTGTTAGTCATTTGGGTGGTTCCAATTACGTCATCGTTTCACTGATTCCAGTAAGTATTCCAGAAAGACGTTTTTTACACCACCGCACCGGGGAAGATATGTCGGGTTTTCCATCAAGATGAGAATAGCAATAAACATTAAAAATTCGCATAAACAAATTTTTTGGCATACGCTGTACACATCGTAAAAACCGACCAAGACGTTTCATTTGACGCTTTATAAACATAACTTGAATGTATCATGTTTCTTAATGCCAATCATAAGTAAGATTTGAAAATTATTGACCAATATAAAAGTAGAATAGTAGAATAGAAAAAAATTGTTTACCTCAAAACCTGTCTTGCCATACAGTACAGTGAATCTTCGTAGTAAATAGTTTATACCAACATTGGCAATGTTTGTAAACGCTAAAGCATAATATCGCAGCAAGCCAAGAATATTACAGAATGTAGGAAAAGGTAAACTTGATTTTAAAAGTTTATTGAATGAATAAATCGTATGAACATTCTCGGACATTCTTCCTACAAGAAAATAATATGGTATACCTAATGACCTTTTATTGTGCGCTACATAATCTTGCTCTGTTTAATTCGTTAGACAACCTATTTTTTGCTTGAGTATTAAAAATGATGCAAGTACATTTTGTTACAATAACAAACTATGTAGTGAATCATTATAGCCAGCTTCATCATCTCATCTGCAATGATCGAAGCCAGAAAGATACTGTTCGTTCTTTATATTATTTGTCACCTTCATAATTTATCAAGCTGCTTCGGATTCCTTGTCCTCAACCTAAACCAATGTACTATCCCCTTGTGCCCGAGCCTTATTCCCGAATAGATGAAATAATAATGATAAGAATGCGTTATCATAGCATGATGTGATGACTATATGCGTCGAAATAAAATGAGGTTTTTAGTTAGATTATGACTTTTTTGACCATGACATTTATTCACTTTCTTAGAAAACAAGTAACAAATATATATAAGCATATCAAGCTTAGCTGTACAGTGATGGCTCTACTGCAATGAATTTTTTTGTACACTGCATACTGCATATTATGTATGTGCGTACATTCAACACTCATACATAGATGACAGGGTTTTTTGCATCTTATCACCATCTCATAATTGATTGCTATGTATTAAAAATGTTGTTTCCCCCCAAAAAATTGAGGGCGTTGACTGCAAAACAACATATTACATTATACTCGATCCCTATAATCGTGTAATCTCTGAAATATATTGAGCAAAATTTTAAGAAGCAAAACAACCACCATGTCTCATGATGATGAGCATTCTTAAAATACCAAGTCATCTTCGCATGACTGTAATTAGGTGTTGTATATACTTATGACTAAGGAAAGGTCATTACTGGGAAGGGGAATAATAACAACATCGTATGATCCTGCAACACACACCAAAGTTATGTGTTTGTAAATTTGTATAAACGAATTTTGTTTTGCCGAAAAGATAACGATCGAAATCAGAACCAGACGCAGAAATTAGTGATAAAGATGAAGATAAAAATGCACGTATTATACGCATGCATGGTTGATAGAAAGTGTTTATATTCTTCATCTTTTGTCATTTGCGGTATTGCGGTAATATTTGTAGGAAGTTAAATTCGGTTACGTCATGATATGAATGCATACAAGGCAAGGTTCCAGTCATCATCGTACGATGGTTGACGCACCCAAACTCATAATTCCATGTAAATCAGACAGACATAATAGCTTGCAAAGTTTTTCAACAAACCGTTTTTCTATCAAGTAAAAATAGTATGATCGTAAAAAAAGAAGGTGAAATTTTATTACTAGCTAGAGTATTGACTGACTGGCTGATTGTTGATATCATCCTCCCTCATCCGTTTTTAATGAGACTGGGCAAACGTTCCACGTCAGGTCACTTTAAACAAAAAATCAGCCAACTCTCGAAGTTTCTATTGTTTCTATATCATGGACAGTTCGTTGTCGGCTGAAAGCTATTGTGATCATTATTTTATTGCATTACAACCTCTTAATTTTTTGTAGTATTCTTAAATTGCAAGCATCAAAAAATAGCAAAGGGTTGTAGGTATATGGTATTTTATTTTTGGGAGAAATGAAGGAAAAAGGATAAATGACCGACCAACAGACCACTAGTCTGTTAGCCACGTATGGGCAAAATAATAGCCAGTACTGCTCGCCACACAATGCACTCCCATTGGTTAGAATGGAGGGTGTGCAAAAGGTGGTGTGATGTGATCACGGTTTGTAGTTTGTAGACCGTGCATATTGCATATGCTCGTAATACACAGTACGTGTTCATGTATTCTTCAAAATACTTGGTCCGCATTCGAATTCATCACAATTTAAATTGCTGGGCCATTATTATAGCGTGTGTATATGTATTCTGTGATGACGATGATGCTTACAAGTTTTTTATATTAGGATCTGTAGTTTTCCGATGTGCTGAATAACAGGATAACAGCAACATAGGAAATCCCACAAAATTTATTTTAATTCTTTCAAAGTCATGCAACATTGTTGAATAGTAGATAATAATGTGAGGCGGAGACATATACGTACATTATATCCATTAAACATTGCATTTTGCATTGCTGGGGTGGGATGCATATATGCAGTGCAATGTTTTATCCCTTTCAATTAACTGTTCGCATACTTCAACAAAAGAAATGAAGATTTAGCAAGTTTTGCGAATTTTGAAATTTTCCCTTTGACGAAGATTCCGCTATTGAATGAAAAAGCATCTTTTGAAGAAAAAAACTGTGTGAATGTACTGGCTATCCCCATTTTTTACAATCTTTTTTGTAATATACTCCAATGAAATCTGTTAAACATGATGACTGTGACCAAATTCAAGCCACATCACATTCTCTACGGCAATACGACATACTTTTTTGCGATTTAGAAAATACTGAAACAAAAGAAAATTGTGAGAAAAGTGGTGTGAAATGACTCTGCTAAAATATACCTATAAACGCTAATAAAAATTGACTAACAATGCGCAATTTTAAAGAAATAAGGAACATTTAATGAAGTTTTTAGTCTTAAAGTCTAAAGGTGTTCAATTTTAATGTTAAACATTCAATAAGAATTCAATAAAAACGACGTTTTTTGTTTGAGTTACACAAAGCAAAAAATCACTGATGACGTAAATGAGATTTTTTACTTTGAATGAGTTGCAATGATGTAAGCATAATATAACCCTCAAAGAGATTTGAAGAATGAATACAATCAACAGTGAGCACTGAACTGTTGGACACTTTTTTGTTAGGAAGTAAACTTTTTTTTAGGTTGATTTTTTTGTTTGGTTGATGTACTGGTAACTCCATTTGATTACGTGCAACGTAGGTACGAATTAGGAAAATTCCTAAAACATCAAGATTCCAGATGAAAAAAGTCAATGACAAGATACAAACCTGTATTGTCGTTTCCCAACAGGTGTATGTTGTTTTACTGTCTTATACCTACAACACATCTATCTTATTCATGTACATCTTTAAATATTGATATAAGATACCTTGTCGCAAGTGCATCATATACCTAATTGCCAATTACTCTCTTATGTTTATAATCGTTACCAGATTTAACCGGACAGATTACATCAATCAGTGAAATGTAAAAGCAAAAAATATACCAGTAGCAAGCCCAAAGTCAGAATCTTCTTAACTTTTCGCCCTTGAATGAGAATGGAACATGCATATCCTTTACCTTACCAATCTCCTTCATATATGGGGCAGATTGTGCTGCTACTACGCTACGTGCTTATAATTCAAGTGTATTAAAATGATTTGGCAAGTTTTTATTCATTCGCATTGACCAAGCTTCAAGACAAGACCTTTTAGGTGGTAAACGTGAACTATATGAATTCTTTCATGCATACAATTTACATTTCATGTAAGATGACATAACATGTAACTAACTGGGAAAGCGATGCGATAGCTCATTCGTAATTAATGGTAATTATATAGTTTTCGCCAGAAAAATTTCCATGAATGTAGCCACCAGAACTGTATCCTTTTTGGCATTCAGAGTTTGCGTCATGTCATGTCTTATTGGGGTTTAAGACAAACATTTGGAGCACCAAGAAATGTCATCGCGAGCTTCCAGCTCCGTTACACTTTGATGTGTATATATTTAGGAGTCGTTTCTCATAAAATCAATATTCATGCATTAATAAACATTTAATTCAGTTCGATTTCTTTGCTCATGTCTGTTAAGTTTTTATGCATAGACATTACACAGTCGTCTCGGCTGAGCTCTTATTTACACATGTAAATGTTTAATGTAATCCATTGTATATTTATTTCTAATTTAAAATTTGGTAAAGTAGTCCAGACTGGCCTGGAAAGGTTATGTGGGCAAGAATTGGCCACCCTTTAAAAAAGGGCTCATGCATAAAACATGTTATTGTACTCTTGGAAGAAGATGTTATTGTATTGTTTTCCGTGTTTGGAAATCCTTGATTTGACTTTGCCTTGAGAAATTGAATGCACGACATTTTGCATGTTTGGAATGATTTTTTGGCCTATGGGAATTACAATATATTAGCACCGGCTGCCACTAGCATTATTAACCATTTTCCACCCTGACATTTAAATTTATAGAGTGGTATATTGAGCTAAAATTGTTTGTTGTGGTAAAGTGTTTAAAGGTGTGTTAGTCTTTTAACCAACCGGACATCATGCTGTTGTATGTCTGGAAGGCGATTGTAAAGCAAAATTGCATTAATACCTACTCACGATTTGCGTACATACCAAGTGTTGTCAGATTCGCTTATCTATTTTATCATTCAATCAATACAAAACAAAGCACAACGAAATGTGTGTGGTGGAGCGTGGACAAACGCTAATTCATACATCTATTTGTACTGTAATGTCGACAATAGATGCTCATATGAAGTGTGCGTCTCTTAATCAAGTAAAATCAAAATCAAATAAAAAACAAAAGCATCCTTCAAAGAAGGAAGAGAATTATTGCGACACCTCAACACATTATCAATTATTATGACTATGACCTACTAAACGGTATTTAAAATATATTCATGATATCTGACTACCTAGACATACTGGCAGATATGTATGCGTAAATTGCATTATCTCTAAAATAAGACAGAACCAGTTTATCATTAAGTGCTTGACTGTAAAATACTAACTTTAATTCAATTGATATTTAGCGTCTCAAGTACATTGAAAACGGCAGTTCGATTCATGTATATCTTTGATTGGTGCAAATTATATGTTGTAGGTCGTAGCTGTTTTCTGCAATCATAAAGGGTTTATTAGTTACTTAGTATTTCTAATATTTATGGTGCTTTGTTTGTAATATTTTTAAAAAAAGCAAAGATGTAGTAAATATTAATCGCATCAGACAAGAATCACAATTTGATTTAGAAACTTACATCTTTTTAGGAGCGTGGCATGTTTATAAAATAAATAGGATATTTTTATGTACTTGTTGGAAACACAGAAGATGAACACAAACATGCAAGTTATATCAGCTTAGTTAGTTTTGATTGTTATTGTTAGCTAACAAATACAAAGGAGCCCTTTACAGTAGCCATCTTTCTGGAAACAGAGCAAGCCATCACATTTAATTTACATTTATTCAACAAAAATTTCATTCTTTAGCTTTACATATCTGGCAAAAATTTAAGTGTCTTGCAATTTTATTTGCAATGACAATGACTAACGAAATATGACTATGACTCAAGATATTATGGTCACTCAATAGAAGCATAATTTCACACTGTTACAGGTAGCCTTTTGGCATTCTGTAGCTGTAGAGGTGTGTTGATAGTCATCTCTGACAAATGCATTCATTGTTGCATGATTGTATATGCAAAATATTCAACAAATGATGTTGTTTGTTTTGAGATTCGCAATTCGCAACCAAATAAGATAAAACACCCTTTGTCTCATTCTTTGCTATCGGGAGTAGCACAAGGTTACTGTAATTATAAGTAGTTAGTAATTGTTCTCCTTAAACTTTATTGTGAAGAATATTATGTAGGTATATTTATACTAGGATGAAGATACAGCGTGGGTACGAACTATACATTATGTGTTCTCGTAGAAAGATTTATTTGTGGGATGATATTAATAATGAATGATGAGTAAATATTCTTTCATGACTACTTACAATCACAAATCACAATTGAAGTAAATGAGCATAATTTTTTTTAAATACATAGACATGGCTATACTAGCTATAGCTATATCTATGTATTGGAAGCATTTTTACAATTAATACAGGTACAGGAAAATGAAATGGTGCAATAAAGATTTTACTATCAAATTATTAGCCAGCAGCACAGCAGCAATATATAGTGTGAGTGGTAATTAAATAAAATTACGGGGTCAGCTGTATAAATTTCCTCATCTTGAAAAAAGGCAATCAAGACCTAGGTTGCGTGATGCGTTTCATAATCCTCATGTAATTATATCCATATTTCTGTCAAAAAATTGGACGTGCGTATAGTACAGATACAGATCGAACATAACATTGATTAGCCATTAATCATCATCTACCAATACAGTAATAGCAAGTAGCAAGCCATGCCGTAAATTACTCATGACATGTAGACGTAAACTGAATACAAGCATGATTTAATGTATCAACTGAAAGGTACATGACACAGCACCATCGCCATCACTAATTGATACGGTCTCAATAGGTACTTTTTCACCTTTTGGGTGAATTTAATTAAGAATTTGTTTTGGTAGGGCAGTAGCATTATAATTGCATTGCATATAAAATATTATGCAATGTTATTTTAGGCGAAATGTGTGTCGTCATTTGGCTAAAACCGATTTTCTGTCACAAAAAAAGAGAAAAAAGGCAACTGTTCCGGAAAGAATAACATTCGCGAGAAATCATGCACTCAGAAGATGATCAACATATTTTTATATTTACACGGATGTTTTACTCAGATTAAAGCTAAAACCACACATGAAACACATATCTTATTAAACAAAGATGGGATCATGCCAGCAGCAACTGTGTACAACATTTTCGTTCGCTTGAACCAAAAACCGGGTAGTAGCAAAAGTAACATGCTAATGCTAAACTATATTGAGTTCAGGCAGGCGCAAAGGTTTCTTTTATACTTGACTTAGACTACTTCCAGTGAACAGTCATGATATTACACTGTGGGCTCTATTCCCATGAAATGTCTCTTTTTATAAGGATTGCGTGTGTATTATGTACACTTCTTTAGAATACATAGGTATATAATTCATGGTGATTTCCCAGTCCGACAAGTATGGTTTTCCCCCACCAACTCATATCCGAATAGTATAGCATATAGAGTGTACGGTATACTGCCATGCCCACTCTATTCTACATGTTTTCATCTGAGTCAGTTGGTTTTCTAAGTAATATCTATAAAGTTTCCACAAGTATACATATATTTTTGTCTGAAAGTATTGGCGTTGTCCCGATTGCGGGTATTGTCCTCGGAGAGAAGTAGAACTCTTAATGCATGCATCATATACACCTACGTATTCTTCCCATCTGTGACCATGAAGTGAAGTTGCTTGCAACCGAATGTAAGGCTTATACTCAATCTTTTGTAGATTTCACAAGGAAAACAACTGCATCACAGTTTAGACTTGTTTTTGACAAAAAACATAGTTGCATTTTTTAAATCAACTACTTTAAAAGGATTAGAAGAAAATAGATTAATTTTTCACTAAATAAATGTACCTAGTAATTCAGACAGGCTTGTCATGTGTGCCCAGAATATTTCACATAAAATTTTTTATACATAGATAAGAAAAAAATATTGCTACTTTTTCAATTAATCCGTTGTGCCTGTGAATTTTTTTAGTGAAAGTGTTAATTACGAAAATGATGTTCGACACAGATTCAGAGTTTACATCATCAGCAGTAGTAGCATCATCCCCGTACGCCTCTACCAATAGACGGGATAGTGGTTGTATCATGATGAGGTGAGATTTAAAAAGATGCAGTGCACTGACTTTTTGTTTACTAAATGTACTTATTTTAGTTAATTTGTTTTAATGAATCTATGAGTTTATGTTGGTATTAAAAAGGTCAATAGTTTGTAATGAAATGAATCATACTATTCTGGAATTTGGAGTTTACACTTGCATTAGTTCATCTGATCGTGACCCTGTTACATCAGTATATATTTTTATGAACCATGTGTAAGTAATAACATTACTCACTTAGGAGCTCACTTCCTTAAATGGGTTTTTAATCGGGAAAGGGATCAATTAGGTCACACGTACAATAACATTCCAGTTTTTATCCGTTGCTCATCTTTTCTTTCTGTCAAAGTTTTGCTACCTAAGTCATAAGATTAAAATGTCTTGATAACTTTTCACACGAAGTTAACTAGACAGTATGATTAGTTGTTCTGTTCTTAGTAATCCAGTAGAGGAGAAACTAAATGAAGAACTAAATACTTGTCCCGACTCCAGTCTGGTTTCTTGTCGGAACACTTGATAAAGTGAAATTATAATTTGCTTTGTAGCTATTCGACGAAATCCAAATCGCCCCAGAATTTAGTGATAAAAATGAGTAATGAGAACAAAATTTTCACATAAGAATTGCGTCATACTGAAGTAATGTTTTCATGATTTTACATCAGTATTAATGAAAAAAGGACAGGGTCCATCTTTATAACTTGGACTTACCATAACGATTCGTTACAAAACTAGAGCATGATCATACCAAGATCAAGTAAGAAAACAAGCCTATCCGGGAACTCTCACTTTTTGTCATGGTCATCTTTTAAGCATATCCTGACATTTATCGTTTAAAGGAGCCATTTTTAGGTTGCCTCTATCATCACTTATGTCCTGACAGTGACAAGTATATTTAGTGGCATTTAGACTGCTAAGATTGAATGAATATTGTAACACCAGACAAAAAGGAAGTAAAAGTAAAACTTTATTCTGCATGTACTACTGTCTGCTGAAGGTAATCTTTGGCAAGCTAGCAATTATAAATACCACTAAAGATGATACAAACATAACTAGCTTACAAGTAAAAGTAAAAATTAGCTTGTTAACTAACTGGTTTGGCTAGCTGAGTATATGCAAAGGTAATATAATTGGTATTCAATTCAAAAAGTGCCATGTAGCATAATATGTACCTACATATGTGGCAAAATAGTAATAAAAGGTATGCGAATGCCAATCCTTAGGTTTTATGGATTTTTTATTTTCCCCAATAAAGTGACGAAAGCAGCTTATTTCATTTTGTACTTTGTCTGTCCGCCGGTGTTTACAATTTCTCACACATCCGTCGGTTTGGGGCCAATATTTCTCAAGGAATTCCGTTTTCAGCTGGATGGTAAGGTTCAAAGTGGTGGGTCCAAGAAAGGGTCAATTTCATCTTAGCTGAGGCGTAGGGTTTTCAAGTTTCTGCCTTTCTGCTACTTCAATAGACATTTTTTTCTGTAGGGATTTTTTTATGTATTCGTAATTAATGAAAGTAAAACTATTGACTAGTTAAATCAATGACATCATCGCAAATAAATTCACATACAAATCATGTAGGTACTTTATATGTACCCTAAAAGTCTGGCCTCCATAAGACAGGTATTCATAACGGGATTCTTACTAATAAAACTAATTACAAGAAGACGTTTAGCTTGGATCAGTATTATTATCATGCACAGTATCTCTATTAATCTAATAATTGTAAGTACTTATTGATGGAAATTGTGAAGTTCATCATATTATTCATGTTGTGAGCACGAGCAAAACAATAGCAAAACAATAAAGATAACAGATAACTTTTCATGAGATCTAAGTAGCAAGTCAAGTCAAGAGTCAAGATAATGTTTGTCTCTTTAGCCATCCGTCCCCTTATTTAGCGTGCCTGTTGCACAAGCTGCTTCTTATTCTTGTCATTTCTCAAGCTCAAAGCACTTATGTACAGCAATAGTTAAAATTATCATTAAATGTATTTTTCTAGTCATATTCTCCCCCAATCTCCCATGAAACTATTGAAGGGTTACAGTTCAAAGTCCACTGCAGTTATATTGTTTTCTGCAATAGTACTTATATCATAGAAAGTTGATAAAGGACTCCTGCCGATTGAAAGGGATGCAGATTCCGATACATATTCACTCACAATGACGTCTTGTATTCTGTTACTCTATACCTGGTCAGTGGTGTACGGTACCTGTGCCTGTTCTGTGTGGCTGTACGTACACGTATACACTTAAGAGATGCCTTGATGCAACAAATAAATTCTTTAGAACACTTTTATCTTTAGAAATCTTCATTATTAAGGCAAAGACAACAAACGCAGTCACAGTCATAGCCAACCCTTTTTTTCGTGCTCAAAGTCCAAGATTGAAGTACATAATATGTAAGCGTTACATTACGCATGAATGAATTTTATAAGTACATAAATATGTACCTAGACACTACATATCATATAAAAGCTAGAACTCACATTTTTTTCCATGTACCATTTCATGACAACATCGTCATCAGTTGTCCCTCGATTTTAGTTGAATTCTGGTAACAATGATAAACGAGTGCATCAACCAACTGCATTTTAATAAGTTTTGGTGAGAAGCTAAAAGGAATGGTTCAAAGGTTGCTGGTTGCAGGACTTCTACTTTAATCTTATAAAAACTTGTGAAGGGGAATAAAAAGGGTGCCATTGCCTTTAACAACACTTGCACTTTAATAGCAGCTATGCTAGATGCTCACAATTGTACCAGCAAGAATTTTGTTTTTCTGATTGCTCATAGATAGGTATGTGTACTATACTAAAATTATAACTTAAAAATTTATTATAGAATGCACAGAAATTACAGAAGGCAGAAAACAAAACACAAGTAGATTTTTATTCTTTGTCATTTATTTACAAAGACCAATACACAACAGAATAAGAGTGTATGATAGTTTGGTGGGGGATGTGATGGTCGGCATTGGCTAATTCAAGGGATATGTAAAAGGAAAATTTGACTTGAGAAAAAGACAGAAGTCACATTATAGTCTGTTGTTTGTTACTTAAATGAATTCATATCTTTTATAATGAATGCGGTACTCACAATCAGTGCTATACACACACAAATCCTCAGTTTCAGTCGCCAGTATCGTATCTCATAATGATTTTTTTTTCTCATTCACTTTATAAACTGTTCTCTTGCAATAAGTTGCAATGCAATATAGATAATGCAGAAAATGTACAATAATAGTAGTATATCCCAATCCCACCACAAAATAATTATGAATGAGAAACCTGTGGTGGGATCAAGTACTACTGCTTAAATGCAGGTGCCATGAAAAAATTAAATGTGCAGGACGTATACATCAGTGGATATGGTGCCCATTGTATGAAAAAGTTGGTAGTGCGTCCATTGTTGGTAGTTTGGCCGTTTTTGTTTGCTTCATGTAACTTTTAAGTAGACACACACATCAAAAGCTATTGTACATGACCAGTTGGTACATCATTCGTTATCTAGAAGGCAAGTGGAGCAAATGTGTTCTCAAGTCAGTTTGTATTGTTGTACTTTTCATTTCATGAAAAAACTCCACAAACATTAAACATATTACATCTCCTTTGTGCACCTGCACCTTGTGATTTCGAACATAATATTAAAACAGAGTCGTTGTGGCAGTCGTAGCCCCTTTAACTCGAAAAAAAAATTGTTTGTTCAAAAATGTGTGAAATCTTTTACTACATTGTAAAGTAAAGTACACACTGTGACTCTTGTGACTGTACCGCTTATAACTGAACCCTGTGCCTTTTTTGTTTTTTTACGCTGACAAGTGGTTGATTACGGAACACTAAACTCCTTTTAAAAAAATACGTGTCAAAATATTGCCACATTCAACATTAGTTTCAAAAAAGTGATATTTTGTGTGCATAATACTTGTAGCTCATCTATTCCCTCTTGAACATTAAAAAATTTGACCAAGGACCTGTTTTCTTTTACGAAAACAAAAAATCCTGCCAATCTGGAAAAATTATTTACCTGCACAGAAAAGTGACTATTAAAAATTGCTATTTCAAATAGCAAAAAAATTGGAAAGCGAAATTTTCTGCTCCATTTACTGTTTAGTACAGTAGTAGTGGTGGCGTTATTTTAATCAAAAAAATATATTTTGGCGAACAAAACAGCAAACCCCTTCTTTGTTGCAACAACCAAAAACCAAACCAAACCACAAGAAAAAAGAGTGCAGCAAAATAACATCTCTAGTCTTGAAGGCTTGAGAAGTGGAAATGGATAGAGTAGAACATAACTTCTCCCAAAGAACAAGTACGGAAGTGCAATCTTGCATTATAAAGACTTGAGTTGAAAAAGAAGGAGTGTGTATTGTATACCTTATACCAACACTGCTATACTACTGGCGTTAAAAACAACTTTCTCTCTTCAATTGTTTTAATCTGTTTTGTTGGGGTAGTAAAGAGATGTGCTAGTGATCACTGATGCAGCTACAATAATATTTTGTCTATAACGTCATATTATTTATATGAATGGGGAAAACCTGTAATAACAAGTCATTCGTGTTAAAAAATTAAATATATATTTTTGCGCTATAAAAGAGCTGCGAACACGAAGGTTGTCAATAAAGGTTATCTGAAAAAAAATCCTCTTTATTTTTCCAAGGGTACTTACTTACTACTGGTTTATTATAGAGCAACATTTACGTCCGTGCTTCCTTCCCGCATAAACTTTGTTTATACGTTTTCCAATATAATGAGATGTTCAGGAATTTGAAAAAGAATAAAACCTTACAGCGTTGTTTTATTCTAAAGCAGATGAAAGTGACAATATTCCTTATTGAAACTGTCCTAATTTTTTCTTTGGTTTCCGCGTTTGAAAATCTCTCCCCGTTGTCATCTTGAAAAGGTGGTGAAAAACCGAGAAAAAAAAAGAATCCCTGTGTTCGAGAAAAATATTCTGTGCTTTACATAATTTTTTAAACATAGAGCTAGAGCAACTGTTCCAAAGCTATACAAAAAGATTTCAGATTAAAACGTAGTCTGAAAAGTACCTTGTCTTTTTATATTTATCTGTGATATTCGCTGCCATTTACTGCAGCAAAACAACTTGTCAAAAATGCAAGACTCATGGATTTCGTCGAAGGCTGTACTGTGGTAATTCAAAACAAAATATTTTTATGCATAATACATTTTTTCACTAATTCCATCTCAGGAGTGTCAAGTGTGTCACGCTATGCAATATGCAATAGGTATGTAAAGTTGTTGTTTCCAAACTTTCCTGCATTTTTTCAAGTAACGGCGAAATTGTGATTGCGAATTCTCTATTTTTTTCCTTGCACTTTATTTACGTGAAGCCCTGCAATTAAACAAAAATATAATCAGTGTGAAAAGATTTTTTCTTTTCCCAAGAGACGACGTAGTTTTTTGATAAATAGCTTTATATGTAAATGACTACGAGTGTAGAGTAGAATTTTCATGATGAATACTTTCGCAGAATTTCTTAATTTTTGGAAAAATTAAAGAATGAAAATCACCGTGAACTTCCCTGAGTGGGCATTGTTATTAAAAACCTGCAAAACAAACAAGATTTTTGATTAGAGGTAGAGCTGTAGCATAGAATGGGAATTCCATGTTTACTATAATCCTGATCCTGGCATAAAATCACACGACGACATTGAATAGCCACGGTCAAGTTGTCTTGTGCCAATCAAAAAGGTGTAAAGTCAAGCTGAATAGGTATGTAGATATTCCCAATTTCCATCTCGAATGCCCAAATAATGGTTCATGATGACTTTATGAGAATATCATACGATGATACGAGCACGCATAAATGTGTGAATTCAACCTTCATTTTCCTTTTAAGAATAAAATTTAAGCTAACAGTGATTAGACAAAACACAAGTAACGTAGAGCTCCTGACGTCACAGAGATCATTATTCAGTTCCTGTTTGTATGTAATTCGTATTTCATATTGTATTGTGCTGACTTTTAGGGTGATTTTACGATTTAAAAAATAACACCATCCTTCATTAATTATAAATACGTTATTTTTTCAAAGCCATGTAATGTGGTACAATGAATGGTTCATTGTCCGGTGTAATAAAACAGGATAAAGTAATTCATGTTAAAATGTTTTTCAAAATATTTTATCCGAGTAAATAAATGTGTTTTTGCATAAATGAACGATGTGATGTACGCATAATTAAACTAGATGTATGTACTATATTTTGAATTGTTAATTAACTAATTATATTTTTGTGTGTTTGCAGTGCATCTACTAGATCCAGTTGTAATGGATCCGGTGGCTCCCGCCGGAAGCAAAACAGATGGGATCAACCCGAGCCAACACACTCCCATGGCAGTTTACTGTCAAGCATGGAGCGTTTTGTGCAAACAGTTGAAGACATGAATGAGACTATATTGGTTCCTTGTCGCCTGATGGATGTCAAGTTTGACCATACTATCGTACACACATCTGATACCGACTCCACTGGAAATGGAGTTGTACCTGGAAAAATAGTTGCCGCTGAAAGTAGAGTTGACAAGGCCGCTGCTGGAAAGCGCCTTCTCGCTAGCCTCAACGGAACAGACCTTTTCCAGTTTTATTCTATGCTCAATACTGTTAAGAATAACCTCATGTGGGGAACTCATGGTCAGAATCAAAATCAACCTCGACCAACATCTATTCAAGCAAGTGCTATCTCCACTTCTTCCTCAGCTTCATCTGTCGTTAGTAGTTCAGCAAGCAGTACATCCTCACTGTCTCAAGTTTCCCAAGGCCAGTCTTCTGAAGTTAAGGGACATGCCCGCAGACCATCCACCGTCTCCACTACCTCATCCACATCTGCCAGTGACACCGGTATGTATTACAGTTATATTTTTTATCATATTAAATTACTTGCAATATATTTTTTGACAAAATAGCTAATTTTTTACTTTTTTCATTTTTTGTAGAATTTTCCGAGCTCAACGAAGACTCCGGGGTAGAAGCAGAACAGGAGGAAGAATACAGCCATAGCATGGCTGATACCTTCCACCATCACCTAAATGGACTCCAACAGTGTCTCTGTGATTTGACCTTAGCTGCTGACTATGTCACCGCAAGATACAATAACGATTTAGGAGAAAATTTGTAATACATTATTTAAATACATAGTGGAGGTACAAATCTCTACACTCTGAAAAATTTAGGTATTATAAATCTGCATGCTTATAGTATAAAAAAAGAAACTATTTCTAGTTGCATTGTATGTCTCAAAAAAATATCGAACTATTTTTAATTGTTCCGTAAACAAAAAAGGGTAAAAGATTGAAGATTAATTCTTCATCCTAAAGCCATCAAACAAGTTTATATTTGATTATGGTTTCAAAATCTACATTGACGAATACAACAATTATATCCCACAAGTACAACGCTTGAAGATTTAATATATGTAATTCTCATTCTTTTTTAATTGTGTGCATCTAATTAAAAATATTCTTAATAAAATGCATGCATAAATTACAAACTTTATAAAGAAAAAAAGATATTGTTAACTTTGAAAGCTCCTCTACTTGTACTAGTATGTTACCTATATAAAAAGAACAACTTCGACTTTTCCTACGCTATACTTTATAATGATATGTCAATTTTTTGCATGAGGTTTTTTGGTTTTTTGCCAGTTTGTTGTGGGTTTTTTGATATTTCGATGAGTATCAAGTCTGGTGCAATAATGTATTTAGAAATAATTAAAAAATAAATAAAAATATATACATACATATGAACGTTTTTGTGAACTCTTATGCTGATTCCAAGATAAATATATTATATTACTTTATAAATCTTTTTGTTAGTACTCCAGGTAGTATTATTTGATTGTGTATTTGAATGAAACAATGAGAAAATCTTAGACTGTGACGAGTAATATACATATAATTTGTCCTGATTCTATTCGGTGTACACACAACATTCTATGTCACCTAAATATATTTTCGCATCTCTAAAGTACTAGCGCATAAGTATCAAAGTTATTAAAAATAACTTTTGAAGAGACAAGCCATTCAGTTATTTACTACAAACTTCTTTTTTTTAATCAGCATAAATTACGCTACTTGTATGACTCATTTTACTTAAATTTAAAAAAAAATCGTATACTTTAAAATTTATCACCTCTGTGGCCGCTAAGCTAAATGTTGACGATTGACTTTAGAAACGGTTAAATTGAAATACCATATACACCACAGTATTAAATTATTGGCTATTTGTTGTATGCTGCTGTCTAATCATGTTATATTGTTTCATCCAATTGTACACGTGTATTTAAGTACAGTTGATTATATGAAAACGTTAGACAAATCTAGCGTGTGCGTGATGATTTTCATAAATTTATTGAAAGCGAAGTATATAAATTAAAAATTCAATCAATAAAAGTCCAAAGTTATTTGAAGAATAAGAAGAGTTCAATTGATCCTATTTCATTTAATCATGCTTTATTCGAAAATATAAATTCATAATCTGCATTTTGAATGCGTACACTCAATTTGCTTGTTCTGTTCTGTGGCATACATATCTTTCTTACTGCATTGAGTTATTTTGAAAAAGTTAACAATCGATCTATAGCAACAAAAAATAATCTAATTACAACTAAAAAAATTATTTGGTGTTAATTCCTCTCATCTTTTTGTATTTGTGTCCAGTAAATTCATCCATAAAAAAGTTCTGCTGGTATTTCAGGATTCCAAAATAAATGGACGGATTCAAAGAAAACGACAGGTCGAAAGATCGCGAGAATTTAACTGATTTTAAGCATTTTCATTTTATTATAATGTACATATGTATATAAAATTCATACATGAAATAAAATAATTTCATAATTTAAACTATACAATTAAAAATTAAATAAATATATCTCTGTATAAATTACTTTTTAATGAAATGTCATGTCATTCAAGGTAAATGTTTTAAAGGCAACTATCAAACTAATACCACTCATCTCAGTCATTCTGTCTCTGGATTTTTTTATCCAATCATACATCAGCCGATCATTATTGTTCGAGCAGAGTCACGGGTAAAATGGCGTTTAAAAAAATCTCTTTCGAACAAATGTGACAAAAACACTGCGACTAGGACCTGACTGGCAAAGTATATTTCTGCCAACGGAACCGTCCATGGTAAGTTTACAATCAGCATAAAGGTTGTCATAACCAAATCCAGTGGTTTCTTTTTCACATTTTCTTGCCTGGCAGGGGTGTTCTGTCTAACGGTTATGGAGTCCATGTCATTGGGTTGCATTTTCTGTAAACACAAAAATCAATCGAGTTCGATATAAAATTCATACAGTAATCTTAATTTTAACTAAATAAATTTTAAAAAATATACTTGCAGTCACCTTGCACTTATTCTTACATTTTACTCCTTTTCTTCTTCTCCATGTATTCAACTGGATCAAACAGGAACTACATTAGAACTCAAAATGAGAAATAGTACCAGAGAACTGAAATAAAAATGTTGACAATATTTTGACCCTTTTCGAGCAATATTTGTGTATCGGAGCAAACATTTTTTCATACTATTACCAAAATCTGCGAATTCGTTATAATTTTATTAGCACAAAAAGTGATTTATGCACAGCTATGTAGTATTTACATTAAAAATTCTCCAGTAGCTCGAATGGAATGGAATGGATGGAATACTACACATTAGCTGCAAGGATAACTTATTTTTAAGGGCAACCTATCTCTCTATATGGATTTTATTCACCCAAATTAATTAGAAAGGGAAACACTTTCAATAAGATCACGGAGCACCATTCAATGTTACACAGCTTTGCCACTTAACAACACAACTGTTCAAGAATGGGGTCTAGTCTACTACTGATTGTTTTCGTGCGAGTACCAAAAACAACTTTACAAACGATTTTACAGCTATTGTGCTGTACACTATATCCCTCACTTAAATTCAACTGGTTAACGAAATTTATTCAATACGTTTCATTCATAATATATTTGCATTGTGCAAACGAGGTCTGCATCAAATATGCCTGTACTACCTGCCCGCACCTACATTCTCATAGTCCATCTCCTCCATCACAGATCACTACACTGTTATAAAACAACTTTTGTTGTTCAATAGAATGTCTGTCATATAATGAACAGATACGCGTATACTGTGATTGTAATCATAATCTAGTTGGATTGAATTTTTGGGATCATCAAGAAACATACAAAGATCTTAATTCTGTTCAGCAGAAGCAGGAATAGTTTGTTGAAGATGTTTAGTAATTGTGAAAGGAACTTATTACGCAGCTCAAACGCAAAGCACTGACAATGTAATAAGAGGTTGTGTTTGTCTGTCTTTCAGAATATGTGACATTCCATTTGCATACAGGGCCAGGGACACTTGACACTCATATATGTCTAAAATTGAAATGCCTATAGGACTTTTCTTACACTAGTGGAGAATCAGTGCCATAAATATACATACTCTCTACCTGCGTTATTTAAACAATATAGCACACTTTTTCACGTCAGATTTTTGCGAATAACTAATTTGATAAAAAAAACAAGAGAAAAGGTTTCAACAGCGTTCTTCCGGCTATAAGTCTACTTCATTTTTGCACTGATTTGATATATAAGCCTGCAAGCTCAATTTTCAATGTCAATCGGCAGTCAGAGAGCAACATAAGTAATTGTTCCTGCACGAAATATTAATTATAAATGCTTTTCTTAAATATCTTGCTTATCCTTCCATGCTTTAAGTTATGTCAACTACACACATTTTAAATTTACCAAGTTGTTTATGAAATGAATGCAATGAGTTTAACAAGGCTTCCTAATAAATGAAAGCACAAACGCCAATGATCATTGTTTCGATTAGATATATTTTTATAGGAATCGAAGAGCTAAAAATTCGGGTAAGATACTTGTAATCAGCTTAAAATATGAACCCACTTGATAAAAATGTTTTGTGGAGTTTTTCCTTAGATTTCACTTATCAAATCGTTTATCGAATTGCACATTAAAAATTTATGCGTGTCTTACAAATTACGTTCTCCACATTTGCCACTGGAGCAAAAATTTACTACTGAGCAAATTGTGTGCTGTTCCTAGTGTTCCTTGCATTTTACAACACAAGGCTTAATGAAATTTTCGTTAGTGATGCATACTATTCAAGTTTATGGCTAAATGAAATGCATAATATTTTATTCAAGATCAGACAAGGGCTGCCAAGAACAATATGTATTTACGAAGACACAAATTAGATAGCAAAGTTTTCCATTATGGGAATATTATGCCTTAATTTTTAAAAGTGAGGACGCTGAGAAACATAGTATGGATATGGATGTGCACGGCATGGAGTCATGGAGCATCTTTATCCTTGCCATTAAAATCTTAGAAAAGTTGTTTGCATCTTCTTGCTCACTGGACCAACACACGTTGGCAACAAATTCATCGCTTATTTTCAGCCAATTTTTGTTGACCTTCGTCATGCAATAAACTACAATTGTGGATAAAAGCTACTCAGTCATTTAATATATAATAGCCTACCTGTACCTGTGCAGTGGCATGATGTATACGATTATATTATGCCACTAATGTTCGTGCTTGCACTCTCATCAACAACAAAGCAAGCAAGTTGTAAACATGGCGTCAAATTAAGATTTCTTGTTTAACTTTTTGAAAATCAAACCATGCTACTGTTTATTGTTTAAATTATTCAAAAATTAATGTATGTACAACACAGTCAATGTTAACAACGACCTCAATTACAATGTAGAACCTTTGGTTTGTAAAATATGTCCCTTATCAACGAAATCTTTGATGAGATGTGCATCTCACTATTTCAAAAAAAGTAAATTAGTGAGAATAGGGGTGAAAAACATGGCGTGATATTAATTTTATGAGCTAAAGTAAGTATATGTTATGTTTGTCATGCAACAAAAGCAACCATATCTTTTGGGTGCACAAAAATATTATCTGGTGCTTTCCACTCCACCCAGTCTTTACTACAAACAACAACTAACTAACCACGTCTTGTAGAACGATCCACCCAGTTAAGTATACATGCCACGTACTAATACCTATTTAACTCTAGATGACTTTATATTTTTTGCAGAAAGGAAAAAACGCAAAAAGTATGTGACATGCATTTCCTTTGTCGTCAAATACAATTTTAAATGTTCGGATTTTGTACGTCAATAGACGTAAGTTGCCCTTGTGATTAATAACTTCGCACGTGAGAGTCCTCTGGCTTGTGCAAATTTTAAAAAACACGCTAAAATTACAAAGTAAATATTTAAAATGCATCGGTGCCGCTAAGCTAAGACTCAAACTATAGTTTTGAAAAGGAGACATTTAATTTCATGCATATTAAAATCGATACTCAATATTTGTCTAGCCTTAGAATGGGCTTAGTTGTTTGTCAAAGTGGTATGGTTAATTTTTTTGGAAGACAACGTTGATAATGTTTTATGTCAATAAAGCTTTTGACGATGTCGTTGTTAAATGAACGAAGGTTGTTTCCTCATAGACACATTCTGTTAATTGAACTAATTCAGCTTACCATTTTGGAATTAATAGTGTATGACTTAATTTACTAACTTTCCCAAACTAGTCCTGAAAAGTACGAACATTTTTTTAAAAACTCGAACAAGGATTAATGAAACTCTCAATGCAAAACTTGTTAAGGTGGTTTTCTACTTCAACCATTGCATTGATACAGACAGATACCACATTGGAGTTGACTGGAGTGAGGCAAGAACCTGGTAATCTCTCTCTTCTTCTTTCACAGCATCTTTTTAATAGCTCTCTTATCAATCATCTTTCACAACGACTCACCTCGACGAGTCTTCCAGTCTCTGCAAACTGCTTATTAAAAAAATTGAAAAAGAATATCGTTTGTGTTTGTGCTATTCATATATTTTACGTAATTTTAGAAACATTTTATCGAAGTCAGTTCTAAACGCAGTCATGCATGAGTTTCAACCAAGTTTTACTTCGTCGCACATTATTTGGTCTTTTCCTTACTATCATGTGTATAGCTGCTGATCGGTTAAGCAAGTAAACGAATTTTACGAAACGAACCAAGTAATTAGCAATTATGCTTTAAAAGAGATTTACTACAGGATTTCTGTTTGTTGTTTTGTCTTCCTCGCAATTTGGAAAAATGAGCTGTTAACACAGATAACAGAACTGTTTAAACAAATTTTTGTAAATCAAACAACAAGCTATTTACTCTATTCGTAACTATCATCAATTCGTAGTTTTTACTTTGTTTATCCTTTATAGCGATTATGTTTTATGATGTTTACAAAATATTAATACTTATATAACGACTAACTAATGACATTCAGCATACAGCATATCAAACTTTGAGTAAAGTCCCACAATTTTCAAGGTTTTCAGTCGTGTCGTGATTTGTATCATAAAATACATACCTTGCAGAGATTTGTTCATGTTTCCCATAATTTTAACTTTTCTACTCGCAAAGCCATAATGCGTAAATGATAACATCGGTTCTCTTGACGGTAATCGGGATAATATGTAATCTCAGTTACACCGCTGCTGGAAGATTAGTTGCCGTGATTTATGGTTGGACTCATCAGTACTAAACATGAAGTCATATTTTCTTCAGAGTATACTAATGCAATGTATAAATTAGGGGTACCACTTAAGTTCGATGATGTATGCCTTTTTACGATCTATGGAAGCTAAAAAATTATCTACTGTTAAGCAAAAATGTTATGAACATATGAAAGAATGAAATGTAAAATCAAGATTTGAGACCGAATACATGACTTGCAGTTGTTTCAATCAACACGAAGGACCTAAGTCGTAATATAGTGATTACCACGTGTTGAGTAAATTGACAAGGCTATTTAAAAAATAGAGATTGTCGATTCCAAACTTTTAAGAAATTTAAGTTTCATAAAGCCTTAATTATAATCAAGATGTCTAGTTTTGAAGTAGATGACAATTTTACAATTAAGAAATTTGATACCGGAGGAAGGTCGTAAGTTTTGAAATGATTCCAAAAGAAACTTAAGTTCATAATTCAATTACGACTATTAATTAACTTTTGACTTTTTCCAATTATTTAAAAAAAAATCATCTTGTAGTTCGTGGCCCTTGCCCCCATATTGTGTTTTCAAATGCCGAGATGCTAAACCATGGATAAATCCAGAACTGTTCTTTATTACCCCAAAAAACAACCACCACACTGGGGTAATGATTGTTGGAGATATAACCGAACAAGAAAAAGAATACCAGAGATTAAAAGCCTTTCCTCTAATCACCGAAGAACCGGAAGCAATTTATTCAGAGTCGGTAAAAGTTTATGGATTACCATTACCAAACACAAAAATAAAGTTGATTGAATATTCCGAAAACCCGGAAAAGGGAATTGACCCGGGTGACTCAGTCAATAATTTGGATTCGCTTCCTGGTAATAAGTTTACACAAAAAAGTGCAAACAAAAATAGGAATAAAACAGGAAGCGAGAAGAAGCGCAGGTGGACACCTTTCCAGAAAGAGAAAAATCAATCCTGGCGAATCTTTTATTGAGCAGCTTTAATTAAATATCTTACAATTTTTTAATCAAGAACAATTTTCGCTTTATACAAATAGATAATGCTCTAACGTAAATGCTGATTCAGCTATAGTATAATTGAATAGATTGATCCACAGGATTTGTATATGTCTACTGTGGTTGGTTTGATTGAAATTAATATTAAAATTGGCTGGACATTTTTCAAATTTGAAATCACGGCACGTAATTTTATTTGCCCACATTGATTTGTATGTATGTGTGGGAGTAAATTTTCCAGATTTGTATGCAAGACGCATATCCGTAATGAAACATGATGTTCGCAAAAATAAAACATGTCAATCCACAATTCGACAATGCATGTGATTACAATTCATTACATGACCCCACTTGACGCAAACAATATGATAAAATTACATACCTTGTAAACAAGACTTTAGCTTCGATTCAAAGTAACTATTGTGTTTTGCTCATTTTTGTTTTCTATAAATATTTGTACTAATATGAATGTTAAACAATAGGAAACCTCATGACATGGCAAATAAGACAAAAAAGTCAAAACTCGGGCTACTGGACTTTGCATAATATGCATCTCTGGTTCTCTGATTATGTGCGTTTTATATTGAAAAATTGAAATGCTCTCTAGTTTTTGCTTTACATTCACTTCTGGCTTTCGAGAAAAGAATCGACATGACAGGTAGCAAAAGAAATTAATGCAAGATAAGTTCATCACAATGACAAAAAAACGTATGTGCAGTGAGGAAGTGAAGTGACAAGTTGTGTGTGTAAATAGCTCAAGCTAGAATATAATTTGAAAAATATTCATCTTTTCACTAAATTCAGAAAATTTTATATCATTTGACTCGACATAATCTGATCAATCTAATAATTTTAACATAATCTATCATAAATAATCACATCACATTTTAAGTGCTATAAAAAGTTTTAAAAAGTTAGTGACAGTTTTCTGTTTTACTTCATTTTTGTTACATACATACATACATACACACATACATACATAAATACATATAAAATGAGTCCAATAGGCAACAAAGTAAATGACATACCGAGAGGCAGCAACGAGCTCAGACGCTCAACTAACAACATATCTGATATGGATACGGATAGCACAGCACAGAATGAAACAAAGGATGACAAAATGCTACGTATAATGTTAGAACGGTTTGACAAGTTGGACAACAAAACGGATACTATAGATGACAAGCTTAACTCACTAAGCTATCGTTTATCTGTGTTAGAGAAAGATGTTAGTGAAGTGAAGAGTGCACAGTGCATTTTGCAAGAACAACAAGTGGTACTTGAAGATGAAAAAGCTGAGTTGAGAGAGAAGCAGGA
>JAQFXM010001534.1:0-31189 GCA_034693345.1 Entomobrya multifasciata | reverse complement strand
CAGTACTGTAACTGTGGAAGCACAACTAGTTACAAATTGCTTCGCCACTTAGCTACTCCTAGCTTGATGGGTTTATTGCTACTATAATGCTTATTCAGGATGGTCTTAAATGCTTTCATGTTCACCTCATCTTTTTTTTACCAGTCCACAATCACATTTTATCCGACCACGAAATATTTATAAAAATTATTACACATTTTTACCTTTATTCTCCTTGCCCTTTGTAACTGTCATCTGGGAGGCGGATCTCATATTTTCACATTAACAATGAAAAAGGTTTATAGTATAAAGTTATTGTATGAAAAGGACTCTTCTCTGGGTCCGGAATAGATAAAATATGCATTTTGTATGATATTTGTGTATATTTGTATACATTTTTAATTGTATGAGTAATTCTTGATATGAACAACCTGTCTCTTCTTTCCTTTTGTAAGTTTCTTGTTATATGCCTTATTATGTGAAATGTACAAACATAAAAAAACATAAAAGACCCGCATCAAACTAGATGACAAGTCTAACAAGCCAGTTGACATGAAATGAATCTCACCGCCCTGTTACCTCAAGTTATGTTTTTTATGCTGCGAGCTAAGATTTTGATTTTTGTGGCACAAAAGGATGTGGTAGATCCTGTTGTTGTTAAATAAACAAAATGTATTCAAATGAATAAAATAGATATAATTTGATGAAATGCACCGTTAGATAAAATGGGGAAAACGGAAACGAAAACCAAACACAAAAAAATCTTTTTAACATCAATTTTTATTTCTCTCATTTTTAAATCTTTCAAAATAAAATCCCGTCGCAATTAGTATTATAATATGCTATCTCTTTTTTACGGGATTTGCATTGGTAACATGATCAATATACATACATATTAATATTTATAGGTATACGCATTTATGTATACAGGTTTCTTAAATATGATACATGTACATAGTTAACTTTACCATTTATATTTTATACAATACGTTGTAATATATAACTTTCTCTACATTTCATTATGATTTAATTAACTTTAAAGAGTAACAGTAACATTGATAACGTTTACATTATCATACGGAATACATATGTCAACTGAAAAGACTTCATAGCAAATATTACAGGAAAACACGTCATAGCTAAAGGTACAAATCACAATTCAAAGAAAAACTTTAAA
Organism: Entomobrya multifasciata; assembly: GCA_034693345.1. Lineage (NCBI taxonomy): Eukaryota > Metazoa > Arthropoda > Collembola > Entomobryomorpha > Entomobryidae > Entomobrya > Entomobrya multifasciata. The sequence continues at coordinate 30,033 of JAQFXM010001534.1, read as the reverse complement.
ACATCATGCATGCCTTATAAAGATAATGCATGCTTTACTAAAGTTAATACTAGTTCAATCGATTATGTATGTAATTAAATAATCACAAACGATTTCTCTTACCGCATTTCAAATAATTTTAATCCGTTATTGACAACACATCACTGAATAATATACATTAAAGAGAAAACCAGATGCATATTATATTAATTTTTCATTTTCTAGATAAGATTACCTTTAGGAGATTTGTAGATATTTTCATACTGACTATACAAATACAATTACTATAATCGTAAAGCGCTTTATCGTAATATTTAGGTTTAACCATGTTACATATAATTAAGCTATATTGCCACTTTTCAGAAAATTCTGCACGGTACCATCACAAAAAATGTTTGAGATTTTCTATCATTAAACTACAAACTTAGTAATGGACTTTTTTAATAAATGCACTGACTTGATTTTTCGCGCAAACTGTAGTTTTATAAAACTTGTTAATCTCTTATTCAGGCCTGGTAAAAAGATAACTTTAAAGAGTTCAATACTGTTTTTTCTTTCTATTAGGAAGATTGTATGGTATATTAAAATGTTAAAATATTAATTAAAATTTTATTTTTTACAATGCTTTAACCAACTACTCGGTAAAATACTCTATTTAAAGCCTATAAATACGTAAAGTAGCGCTTATTATTTAAAATTCTTGGTATAATATTTATAATACTAAATTCTATAAAATGACTGGTTTTGTTTGGTCGCTCAAACAAATAAAAAGGAATTCGGAATAAAAAGATAGTTATTTAAAACAGAGAGGTCATTAATGGTCAGATTGTCCCCTGCTCCACATTTTCCATTTTTATTTTTTATAAGGATACTTTGGTGGCTGGCTGCGTTGACCTTACTGACGAATTACGTTTTTAATACAATTTAAATTACTACGAGCGATTTCCGCCACCCATTCCCATTGAGATACCAATGTTATCATTCATCATATTAGGTGGAATCGACCCCGCATTTGGGGAAGTGGAAGCAGCTTTAGTTGATGCCGGGGAAGGATACGGACTATACCTTAAATTAACTGGACTTCTAGTACTCGAACGACCTCCATTTCCACCAGATCCTGTTGGACTTCCCATAGATCCATGATGGTGTTGTTGGGGTTGTTGATGTTGTGAACTTTGTGGAGGAGGTCCACCTTGTTGCATATGACCGGGATGAGGCTGACCTAACATTCCTGGGGGAAGCTGAGATAACGCTGACCACTGAGACCACAAGTGAGCAGGCAGGGGCAGGGGGCTTGGGCTCCCACGGGTCGGATTCAGGGTGTACAGCTGTGGCAGTGATTGGACATTAGCCGCGGCTGCAGCCGCCGCTGCATTATTGGCAGCAGCCAGAAGATGATGCAAGGAAGATTGGGAGTGATCCCCTGGACCACCTACTCCATTGGGACCTTGTGGTGGGCCACGACCAGGATAACCTTGTGCTACGGCGGCCGCAGCGGCAGCTGCTTGAGCACCCCACTGCTGCTGGAGCATTCTAACCTTTTCAATAGAGTTCATCAAATTGTTATTGTCCATGTCCAATTCAGAAAAGAGTCGAAGGGGTCCTGCGGCTGCAGTTCGGAGAAAGTGATGCTCTAACGGCATCATGGACTCGACTGGATCTCTGTAAAAATAAATAAAACGAAGCGTTGTTAAAAATTTGTCTAATTTAAATTTTTCTAATCCCAGCAAAGCCATTAAGAATACAGTCGGAAAATACTAAAGTCTAGCTAGAGCATTTCTGTTTACCATGTGTGTTTGTGTGTATGCATAATATCATCATCTATTCCAAATTTTACTTGGTTCCTTCTTTTTCTCATTTAGACAGTCATTCTAAAAAAAGTAGCATCCAAACTCTCTTTCTATTTCAGTCCGTTGGGAGATATTTTCCTCTTTTATAGCCTCACAGGCAGTTGGTGTGTTAGATATTGGGGAGAAGAAAGAAAACTAGCTGCATTTTTCTAGTGAATGGAATACATTTATTCAGGAATGAGGGAACGTGAAGGTGATCATCAATAAATGAGTATGCATTTTGTGCATGTTAGTATAGCTGATAGTATGCCGCTCTATATGGCTGATTTTATGTATACAACTAAAATTAGATAAAAAGCTCTACAAACAAACCAAACTGGTCTAGAATGAAAGAGGGGGAGAGATGAAGATGATGTTAAAACCAAACCAAGTGGAAGCAACACAAAAAAGACGAGCGATTCGGCGCATCATCTTCTCTTTTTTTCTATAGCCCAACCCAGCCTTCTTTCTCAAAGTTCCTCCAAACACCACCACCATCACAACTAATACAACCGATTTGCCAAGTCATTCTTCTCTTTTTCTTCGTTCTTAATTTTGAAAGGTGGAAAATGCTGCTTGGTCTGGTTGTCGTTGTCAAATACGAGAAATGCTGTTCTTACTGCACCCATTGTACTAGAAGATGGCATTGAATTACTTTTCAAACAAGCTAAACTCAAGCGACTACTAGAGGACAACCATGTCGGTTTTTCGAAGTATGGGTGAATGGCTGTGAAAATTGTTTAGATTGGGTTTTTCTATCCAATTTAATTATCGCTGCCTATAAAAAACCTGAAAATCATCATGAACCGAACAAAGAGACTATTTTAGTATGTATGAACAATCTGTTTTCATTCATTTTTATTCTCTGACGCACAACATAACTTGTGTGGTTTCTTGTCGCACATAATGTATCGTATCTGTGATTTTTAGGCTGGACTGACTGGGGCAGCAGTAGATCTATCAGAAAAGATCTAATCATAACGTGAACCTTTCGTTCCTCATGTTCATTTCCGTCCGTCAACAACACAAACGTTTCGGTGTGAGTAATGGGCAAACTAATGATTTTTTCTGGGCTTCTCGTTCGCTTAGATTTTCAATGGTTCCATTTTACTTCCACTTCCACCACCTCCAATAATATTAGTATTATTGCTGGTAATTTTTATATTTCAAATCATTCTCTTGTTGTGTGTTGTTTTTGTTGGTGGTAGTGTGTGAAGAGGAAATGTAGGAGAGAAACGGTTGAAAGTGAGAATTAAACCACATTTCATGACTCTTGCTCACAACTCATTGCCTCACTGAAACATAAGTGATGGAGATGAAGATGAGATCTTTGACTTGACATATGACGTAAAATAATATAAAAAATACTAATAATGTTCTGTAATTTCATATTGCTTGCTTGCACCACCACTACCACTCCTAATCTAATGGGCATTTATATTTTTCCCCAATGAAAGTGTGCGATAACAGTCCATTAATTTAGAATCGTTTGCTACAAGTCAACTGGTACATTGCGTTACACTTCATTTTGAAGAAGAAACCGACACAAAAAAGGAAGCAGAAAAATATTATCTGAAAAAGGTAGGTTGACGTGGAAAGATGTAGGCAGATCAGAAGGTTTGTGATATGACTCTCATGAGCCGCAAGGCGACTCTTTTGATGTTATTTTTACCGAAAAGTATAAAAAAATGATGATGAGGGCTGACTCCTGTGAGACCTAATCGATCCTGACTCACTGATGCATTTACTTGCTACTAACCCTAATTTGACCAGTTTTTTTTGGATGATGCGATCATATCCCGAGATGTGCGTGCAGTAATAATGAATGTATCGTTTTAAGAAAAAACCAGTACTTTTATGAATCGATCGATATGAGCAAACGAGTAGAGCAATTAAAACGTTTAAACCTACGCACGTGAATTCAAAAATGTGAACATTTACAGGGAACAAGATCATCTATCAACACTTCATTCTCGTCTGGGAGGAAAGGCCTTTCAATCGAATTTTGGCACCACCAATAATTGCCAAGTCGTGAAGTACCGTGTCTGCTCTATCCAGAAGTTCACGTAAATGAACAGATTTCGCTAATAAGTCCGTAGACTAATTTGTACTTGTTCCAGGATCGATTACTACTCTTTTGCGCTACCGTAGTACCTTTTTAATGAAACTCGTTTCCCGTCCCAGACGAAGATTTCACGCCTCATTTCAAACATACTGCATTTGTAGAAAGGTAGATCACGATTGCATACAACAAACAGGCGCAACTCTTCTTTGTTTTCTTCTTCCCAGAACGATAATTTGTTATAAAAAGTCTGAAAACATGATCCCTTTCACCTCGCACCGTAGTACTCCCTTGTTCTCTGTAATTTCCACCTGCGGTTTCTGTCTGCAACTATTTGTTCATGTCAGAAGGTACAAATTTTCATTATTTTTAAGGCCCTAACTTGCGACTGTGACTGCGACTGTCTACATATTTATATGTACACTTGTACATGGGTGTGAAAATGAACACGGGCCGACAATTTTGTCGGAACGCTTAGTTTTACTTCGTTTAACTACCGAACCTCATACCTTTTGACTACTTTTTAAAGTGTATCAAGTAATTACTCATTGTTGAAAAAAGTTAGTAATGGTATTTTGTTTTCAAAATACAATGTTTACAATTTGCACCATTGTTTTATTTTGTTTCACAAATGTAGCTTTTTCAGAGCTTGTAAATTTCAGTTCACAGAATATACAGCTGCGTTGCAAAAAGGGAACATTTTTAATCAACCAGCATAACTGCCAGCAAAGCCATTTAATGATAGCACCATTAAGTGTAATTATCGCTCATACACATTGGAAAGTGGTGATGTACAAATGGATGGTGATGTGATGTGAAATACTTTTATGACAGCTACAAAACATTTTTGCGAATGTTATGCTGCTAACCATTATTATCACCCATAGCTCGCATTATCGCAGGTCCTCATAAAAATACTTACAACAAAATGATGGTGACGGTGGTGGTGTGCACCTTTCCTCGTGAAAAAACATAAAATGTTTCAAGTAAATTTTTAAGAGAGGAAGATCGCAAAAAGTCATAACCATAATTTCCATCAACATGCCAATAATAAATGGTTATAATACATAGTTTCTGCCAAAGAGCCTCTTTACTAAATTGAACTTGCTTGTCATATTGTACACCTTTAAGTGATTCCATGTTGGTTAAATTCATGTTCAACAAGCAAAACCAAAGTAAAATAGTGTTGTACATTGTACATAAACATTAAAAAGTAATACAAAGTTTAACAATAAGTCTACGTCTTGTGTATTTTTTACCCCATCACCATCATCATCCCTCTCACATAACTCGACATGCATGCTTTCCCATTTTCCACGCTTATTATTACACATAAAAACCTGGTAATGGACTATTTAAATGGCAGGGTAAATTAAATTTTTGCAACTGCTGACAAAATATTATACTTAAGTTGCTGCTGTTGTTGTACTGTGTGATGATGTGTGAGCAGATACACCAAATTACAAAACCTTTAAAAATACAAGTGGATTTTTAAGTACCAAAGGGAAAAAATTGCGAGAAACAAAGTATTCAAACTAAACACTTCATGCACACACACACATTGTAATATCTTAGCTTTGCCAACTTTAAAATGGCACTTTTTTCGGTGAAATGAGGGTATCATTTGCTGAGTATTTACTTCCACACTTTATGTAATAATAATTGGGTAGAAAAAATGTTAACATTGTTGTGAAACTAACTATTGCAAATATGTTACTAAAATACCACCTGTAATTTTTAAGAGCACATAGAATAGCAGCCACTTGCCTATTAAAACAGTCATAAATAAATAAGTATAATTTTTAAAATGTCTCTGAGGAATCTTTTTTTGCATTGAAAACTTTTAAGCGTCAACTGTGAACCCATATGCGCATTAAATGGAAATTCTTTGTATTTTGTAACAGCCTAAAAATACCATTGTGTAAAGAAGCAGGCAAAATGAAAAACGGTCCTTGCCTTGTAGGAAAAAGCTATAAAATGAAATGTAAATGTTGATAGAAAATACAAAGTTACTGTTTAGCTGTACAAAACCATAAACCACACCTCACGGGAAATTGCCAATTGTCCATGAAATTTTAACAGATATTTTTTATGTATTTAGGGTTGTCGCAAAATATTTTTGGGATATTATAACTTGTCATAATATTCGTTGAGAATGAAGTCTACAGACATAAAAGTTTTGTTTTTTGTGTAAATCATTTGGAAATGTTGAGTGCGAAAATTGAGAGGGTTGACTAAGCTTCATTTCATATCGCATTACCTCAGCTACTGGTGGTTCAAATGATTAAATATGAAACATTTTAAAGAAGCGTTTCAATCTGGGTACAGGTATATGAAATATCATTTATTTTCGACGACAATATGAAAAAATACTTGACTTTTATAATTTTTGTGTAATAGAAGATATCTCAGGAAAAGTAGCATTGACTTAATAAGGTTACTTCTTTTCGTTATAATTCTTTTAGAACTGTAGTTTCATATACATATTATTATAATGTTGAAGTAAACATTTTTGCACATGTGAATACCACACCGAAGTATGCAGTCATGAGAAAAAGACACATTTAACTTCATCTTCACAGTACAGTGATGAGATGAGACTGATGAGTTGTTTACAGGAAAGAGATCTGATTTTTTTACAATTCCGTTTCGCTACTACCACCACTTGAGATAATAAACCTTCTATGTCTTGTCTTGTCATCATCGTGAACATGATGAACAAATAAACTTTTTAAAAAATCTTTGAGATCTAAATCGGATCCAACTAGAGTAAAAAGTACTAAAGAAACAATCCCAAATTTTAAGATGAAACAAAGAGAAAAAATGTCTCATTAGACTTTTTAAATGGTACACAGCTGCCAAAATTTTCAACTAGTTTGATACAGTTATTCAACCATTCTCTACCACCGCACTCACAGCGGTGTAAACTTGACAATATGATGTTTTTCTGTGAAAATGTTTTTATCTAGTTCATGAGTTATTGCGTCCCTTTTACGAACACACATATATGTAATCACCCGAATGAAAATGGAATGTAGTTACGAACGTAGCTGATGCCAAGATGCACGAACTTAATGGGTGGTGAGGATGGTGGTGGCATATTAAGTATATATTAATTATATAAAAAAGAGTGAAAGAGCGAACATCTCTATTATTATCGCATGAGCTCTTAGGTGTTAGAGATTGAGTTGAAAGGTGGGAAATAGTGCGAATCCAAAATGTGTTTGCAGACCAGCAAAATGAAAAACATGAACTTTCCAACAAAATTATCTAATGAAAAGCCCACAAAACCATCAAAACGCAAAAGCATCAGTTTTTTATACTCTCATCTTCGTGCCACTCCTGTTTGTTTACTAGTGTTTCTTTTTTTTCTTTTCATGTTTGTTTCGTTCGAGCTTGTGCTCCTCGTCATCAAGAATACGATGATTATCCTTTTTGCTTGCCAAATGTTTTTTCATGCTGACGGACGATATCCTCTCATCATCCTTTTGCTCTCGACTCGGCTTCATTTTTTTGTAAGCTTTGTGTGTTCTTCGTTCTTGTTACTTTTTTGCTCACTCTTCATCATCACACGCTTGAAATGTTCATGATCCCAAAAAGAAGAAAAAAATACTTGTCGAGCTCATTGTCGGTGATTTTGGTAGTATATCACATATACACCATAACACCACCGCCACCATCATGCATCCACAATTCACACATGCCATGCATAAGTTACAAGAACAACATAATAATAATAACATCCAAACCAGCGAGAAAACAGCACAAGTCAAGCTTTAAATCGACCCGAGCTGACGGTGGTGGAGTGAGATGAGATGTGTGGAATTTAAGATCATTTCTGATCTACATGACTTGAAGAATAATCCCTTTACTGCCAGCAGCATCAGGAAAGTTAGGGATAGTGTTATGTTGGCATTGGTAGTAGTGTGCCGGAACACCACACATTTACTCAATAAACACTAAAACAGTGCTTCTCTCACTAATTTACTTGTTCATGTGATCAACCTATCCACATAAGAAAAAAATCTAAGAAAGAGATCATTTTTTCTCTCTCTATTTCTCTCTTTCCTTCTCGCCATCATAATGACTTTGTAATTCGGCAGTAGGGAGTATAGCAAGCAGCAGTGGAATAAGTAGCAGTAACTCAAAAAGTAGAAAATGATGAAAAGGAGGAAATTGAAGAATTCATTGGAATTCAGACCACACAACACCATCGTCATTTTCTTTTTGGTTCACTTCATCCATGTTCACTTTCCTCTCTCTAGTTAAATCATTTCTCTCTTTTTTCCTTCACACCAACACTTTTACAAACTACGCTGAAATGATGAAAAAATACTGAAAATGTAATTGAGTATATATATCTGAGTATTTTTAACACTTTGAACATGATGATAATTCAATATTAATCAAATGTAAGTGGAAGCGACCCAGCCAAACCTAGGAAAGAAAAAAGACTCGACAATTTAATTCGGTTCACATTTTTCTAAACTTTTGGCAATTTTGGATCATTCGATGAAAGTGTTGACCTGCTATACGAGTGTACTGCGTGTTTTATGTGTGTACTATTGAAAAAGTAGTGATATAATTATGTTCCTAGTGAAAGCCGTAATGAAGAGATAAAATATTTTTTCCTCGAAGATGTTCGATAGGAAAAGCAGAAAGTTTGCAGAGTTAAAAAACAATACGGGTAGAATTGTCGTTTTACCTGTCAAAATCACTGAGCCTACTTGAGTCGCGAAATCCTTTGGCAAACGGATTGCTGTCTATCTTCAGTTTGGTTATCTGAAAAAATAAAAGAGATACACACATTCAACATATATCATCATTATTACGGTATGTTCCAGTAATTGGTACAAGATTTTTCAACGAGTAAAAATAGCGAAAAACAAAAAGCTACAAGACCGTGAAATAATAATTTTTGTAACAAAATTGCTGTTGTTAATGAAATTAGCAAAATAAGGAGTGTACGCGAAGCGAAGTGAAGCGTATAAAAAACCAACTGTTTGACAAACATCCATTTTACAAATTTATTCCTTTGGAAAGATTATTTTTACACTAATACAAAGCATAAAATTAAATCTAAACCAGATAAATGTGTGCAAGTAGTACACACATTTTATGATTTACATACTTTATTTGGTAAAACTTTTCAGTACAAGTTAATTGAGCCTTAAAGCTCACTTTTTCAGAGCATTTTCATTACTAAATGGGTATCTCCTTGAACCGCCTTTCGTTTACATCTTCCCAACTTCTTCACTCACTCCCACCTCCTTACTCACTTTTTTCATGTATCGTTCTGTTTGACTCGCGAAATATGAGATATGTGACTTTTGAAGAAAAAGGAGTGCAAACCAAGGATGTAAATTTGAAAGAGAGAAATTCGAGAGCTACCATTCTTGCATGCTTGTTACTTCATGCTACATTTTTTTGTATTTCAACCTCTTTAAATTAAAAACCATGATTTTTCTTGGGGAAAAAGGGGAATGTGAAGCCACACACAAAAATGCCATCATTTCGTAGCTTCCTTCCTACTTGTCATGTTGCACAAAAAAATTGCTTCGTGGGTGGCCTAATATGTGTTGTACATATATTTGCCTTATAGCAATCATAATTAAAAGTTGAGTTTTAACTCTCCAAAGACATGTTGTATGTGTGTGTATGACTGTTATTGCTGCTGCTCTTTTGCTAATTTCTAATTCTTACATCCTGTTGGTGTGGTAGACCCCCTCTCTTCACTAATTACCAAATATATTGTGGATTGTAGATCATTAATACGGGACACGGGAAGGAGGATTAATAAGTACATCTGTACACTACATGGCATCAAAAAAATTCAGGGTAAAAAAAGTATAGGTAATATATATAACTAATCAAGAGAACAGTTTCAATGCATTGATTATAAATGATAATAAATGAGAATATCTCACGAAATAGGAAGATTTAAAATCATACAAACTTCAACTAGCTATTTACTGGTTATGTTTTTGGTACATCAATTCTCTATGAACTCAACAGACCCATTTTCTGGCACAAAAGTCATCAAGTTTATTGGACACAGGTCGAATGTCAAAACAGTCACAAAAATTGCTTGATCGACAAATACATTTGTTTGTTTACTATGAGTTGGGATTAAAAGTGTCAAAATGGACCATTAAAATTATCACTTTATTGTACACTTCAACGAAACTACAAAACAAAAGGAAAAAATGTTTTCTCGTTGTGTCCTGTGCCCTGTCCTCCTATTACACCTTATCTAGTATATTCCAAGAAGCAAAATGAAATCTCATTTTAAAACTCGAAAAAGGTGAACAATGCTTGTGTTTACAACAGTAATAAATGTTTTTCACCTAAAATCCTTTTTACATTTTTAACTTTTCTTGCTCTCATATAAACATACTAATCTTCTGTCCATTGTAATGGTCAACTTGTGAAATATACAACGTGTGTGGACTTTTTTTCTGAGTAGGAGGAGAAGGATTATCTACACTCTGCTGACTTTTGAGAAACTAAAAACTTTTAAAAAGCTGTTGTTATCGTAAATGTTCATAAGAAAGGAAAAAGGAGTAAAATGAGCTTGTGACGGTTGACTTGATGGTACACAAAAATGATTTACTAGCTCAAGTTTTGTTTGAAAAAATGTTATTGCTCATTTTCCTTATGATGTATGTATGTTATGAATGGTCTATGTTTATACTGCGTATGAAGAAAGAAGTCCTTTATGAAAAAAATGTTTGAGTGTTGACAGCTATTTACCTAATCTTCAGCTAATTGATTTACGGCTTTTCGAAAATCTACACCGATTTATGACTTTTATGAGCCGAAGAAGTTTACACATTAGATAAATTGTAAAATCGGTAAAGTCCTTCTTTCACAAAAATGTAAACAGTGAGTTTCCAATCAATAGTGTAAATCATTGGTAATAAAATAAATCTTAGTAATAAAATAGTCCATGCATAAATTAATTATTACAAAGGTCGAATTACTGTCCTCAAATCCTAATGAATTAGCCATATAGTGTGTTGTGAACCTTATTATCATAATCGGACTTGTAAGTTGTTAACCTCAATTGCAATTATAAATGTCAGCCAACCAATCTAATCACTGTTTACCAAAACATGATTTGTTGTGTGTTTGGTATTCATGTTTTATGGTTTTATCACCATTTCTATTCTCACGGTAGCTCTCACTCATTGATACGAAGTAATAATCAACTTTCACAATATAAATAAAGCATGTAATCATTATTGCAATTCAATTCAATTATAATTATAATTCAAAATTACCAGTTGATTTTGATAGGCCGTAACAGCAGTGAAGACGGTTTCAGGGAAGATGTACGTTCGAAATTTCTCCGAATCTAGATCAATATTCGTAGTGTTAGGAACAATACCCTCTCTCCACTTGATGAGATGTACCCGTGGTTGGTAACGGTGCATCGAGTTCAGGACAATCTGTAAAAATATAAAAAACAAAACCGTTAAAACAAACTGTTATGCAAAGTCGAGATAAATATACATAAAGAAAATTGTGGTAACAGCTTGCCACTTCAATTTCATGTATGCTTTGCCGTGCTAGATGTTCTATGAAAAAATCCTTTAGCTTAGCTTTGATGGAGTTTATCCAGCAACACATCATATCTATTAGTGGGTATAGTACATGTATGCATGAAAAACCATGATGGACACTTCTCATTCCGTACTCATGTGGTTATTGTGCTGTATAATATTTTATCCTTTTAGTTTGATACTTATCCTTTAGTTCTGAAATTGATTCATGTTGCTTTCAAATTTGTGGGTGCAATATAAAATATGGATATTAAGGGCACACATGTGGTAAATTAGAAGCATCCAAAATAACCACACAATATATCCTTTTCCCCTACCACCACAATTCAAAGTATGCATTTATTTCACTTTTTTATCAGCATAGTTTCTCTCCATATTAAATTCTCACTTCACCCATATCTTCCTTACCCCTATCATTTACAGCAGCCAAAACCACATGCAAAGTATGTAGTGTATGTGACTCTGGTCAACTTTATAAGCTATATTGGTTTGGACTAAATTCTGAATACCCGATATTCTGCAAAATAAAAATTCCCCTTCTCGTCTGATTTCCTGTACAAAAAATTCCAGTCAAGAGTAATAATAGCTGCACAAAAACTTACAGCAAACAGTTTTTTTATAGTCTCGTTAGTTGTGGAACTTGAATGATATTACATCTTGACCCTCTAGCACAAAAGTTGCTGAATAGGATCAAAATTCACAGAATTGTTTAGAATGTAAAAAAAAACATTACTACGTCACTGCTCTAGAGAACAGCATGCTCTGCATAATTTAAAACCGTCATCAACTCTACTCTCTCCAAGAAGCCGGCAAGTTTTTGTAGAAAAATCTCGGAAGGAATCACAACAAACAATGCCTGTAAAACAGTTGAACTACTTTATTGTGTAGTTGTGGAAAGTACTGATATAAAAAAGGACACAAATTTTTATTGCAGCGCAATCAGTGGTCGTCTATAATTCAATTACTTAGTTTTTCTCCCTGTCCCTCCCTCAGTCTCTAAGTTGTATGCATCGTATAACTGTTTGTTGCAAGAGAGTAAAAGTACACAAAAAAGATCTAATTCCTTTTTTCTCCCCACTACCCAAAACATGTAATGAAATTAACTTTTTTTGTTCAAGTTTCTTTTTCATCCCATCAGATTGCTGCTCCACAAACAACAACTACTTGGTCTTGGTGGCATCTGATAGTGAACAAATCAGTTAACATTTATATTACACTTTGTCCTCTCGGCTCTTGTTGTTTTCTACTGTGCTTTTATTGCGATGATGTGATTCATAAAAATACAATAATAAAAAAGAGTAAAGAAGCGAAACGGGATAAAATGAAATGAGATGGATTTGAGTAATAGCTGAAAGAAGTCAATAAGAGAAAGACGGAGAAGAAGAAGATGAACAAGACATGGTGAATCTTGGGGTGGCAAATTAGCTATAATATACACTTCACACACAACTTCATTTTATGAATTTATTATTTCACAACTTTTTTTTACAGATCACTCACTCACCAGTGAGCATTTTGCACTTTGTTGTGTGAATTGGTCTTCAAAAAATTAAGGTTGGTTGGTTGTTAAACATGTATATGTTCTTGCATTGCATGAGTGAGTGAATGCATGTGAAATGTACAGAGGCATAACTGCGACCACCCAAGAAAAATTTTCAAAATGAGAAACAAGTGTCCAGAGAGAACTAAATTATTGCCAGTCCGGGAAATAAGAGTCCACTTGTAAAAAAAGAGTAAGCAAGTCAAGTCAGGCGAGCCAATATACAGAGAAAAAACTCACAGTAAGCAAGGCCCGCAAGGGGTCTTTATCGTAGTTTCAAATCACAAAAAGTGTGTAAAAACACAATGCACGTTTGCATGTATAAACCATGAAGCAAAATATGAAAATAATAAAAAACTTACAAACTGTTGTGGACATGAACTGGTTACTGTGTTACAGAATGTGTTGTGTATACAATTTAATAAGATCACAACAGCAACAGAAGATGAAACAAAAAATAAAATCTTGCCGACGATGGCGATTATGTACTTTGTTTGCTTGTTATATGAATGAGCATTCTGGTGAATCATAACAATCCAATAAAAATATTTCAACTTGGCTCAGCATAAAAATATTCCTCACCAATTGAGAGAAAAGCTGCAAATTTGGTATGTGAAAAGAATCATGGAAAGACGCCTCTTGTTTTCATACAAATATACAACCAAAGCTTTAATTAAATTTTATCAAGTACATGCACATGGGGTGTTATAATAACCAGAAATTCCAAATGTGCAAATTATTTCACAAGTGGGCTCAAGTTAGGCTTGCAATTTTTCAAGTTTCGCTCATCTTCATTTTTAGCATACCTATCTATTTTTTCTTTCCATCATTATCGTTATAAAGATTTTCTTGCGATATTGTTAATGTTAGGCCCTTGAGGCAGGACAGAGCAAGTATGATGATGTGAGGAGATGAGATGACCCAACAAACACTATATTCCCCACTATAATCTCACCTTTTCTGACAAAATATTATAACAAACAAATAAACAACGGATAAATACTACCTAGGGTTCTTTAAGAGAGTGAGATGCACTCTTTAGATTGTCGTATTTTTTCAACATAGTATGTTTACAGTTTACATGTTGCATGTAAGTTTAAAGAATGTAAAAATGTGAAACCAGTTATGCTATGAGTGTACTAACTCACACTCAACTCATAACAAACAAAATTTCATTGTAAGGAATTTTGTTTTGCAGTTAATTTATGTCACGGTATTCATTACATAATGTAAACCTACAGACGACATTTATAGAGGCGTCTGGAATGCCATATACCTAATTGAGAGATACAACCATGTTTTTTATTTATTTTGGGGGCATACATAAGTGAACATTGAGTGCAGGTGGTGAAGTGAAATTATATCAGTATTTCTATCTGTGTAGTCCAATTTATCAACAGAAATCATTTCAAAGAAATATTAATGTTCACAATGAAATCTTGACTAGCACACAGTTTTGTCATTTATGAGGCTGGTGACGATGCACAAATTGTAAACCTAGATATGAAAACAGGCTCAAAATATAAATTAAAATTTTTACTTGTTCTTTGTTGGACTTCACACAAAGTAAAAGGGCTAAATACTTATTCTTGACAAAATAACTACTTTTCACACTTATCTGAAGTTCATAAGAAACTGAAAAGTATATCTGTTTGTCAGATTTCTTATCTGAAAGTGTCCCTGACGAGAATGAGTACCCATGTTTGCATGCTGTTTTTTATAGGAAAGACTTACATCTAGAGAGAATAAAAATGTAAAAAATAAACGAATCTGTACATACACTACTAACCTGCCCGTGCTTGTCCTGCTCGTTATTGGTAAGTTTGACTTTTTCAAAAGAGACTACTTGTTTCCTGAGCTGCTCTCCAGTGAATGGTGAGTCCGGGTGGATGTAAAGTCTGGCCGGTGCTGGAGGATCAGCCTTTCCTGCAACGAGCCACGAGGACCGATGATAGGCATAACGATACCTTTTATTGTCTACAGGTGTGATGTCAAGAAGTACATAATATCTGTAATAATAAAATCGTTATAATCCTTAACACTCGTCGCATTCTATTTAATTATTTATTCACAAAAAATATCTAGGTAAGCAGAAGGTAATAATTCGAATTTGGCTTTGCAAATGCAGCTATATAAGTACGAAAATTGAGAATAATTAAGTTCATAAATTACAATTATTACCTTTGTTCGGGGCTGAGGCCTGTGAATGATACTCGAACTGTTGGGAACATACGTCTGCTTGACCCCCACAGAAACCGAGAAAAAAAACACAGGAAATTAGTTTAAGATGATTATAAGATGTAATGTACCTCCATCATCGAGTTTGCTTTTTAAACAATTACTTTTTATTATGGTTTCATTGTTATCAAATTTTCTTCGCTGTAAATAGTTTTATTGAATAAAAACGCGAGATCCTTTTACTGAACAATATCATATTTTCTCTGAGTGAATTGATCATGACATCACGATTTTTTTCTTGAGTCTTCCATCAAGCTAATATGACAAGGTAAATTGTTTTTCAATGACACAGCATATATTTTTTTCTATAAATGAGTGCTCGTTATGGTCATGCGGTTTAAAAAAAGCTAATCACCATCCTCTTTTGTAATATCTTTGTTTGACAACCAACAACAAGACAGACAATAAAACAAGTAATTGTGATAGACTTTCTATTTGGCTATACCATCTTATAACAGCTCGTTACATGACTTGCTAAAGTTGTAAGTGACTTATGCTTTCTTTCTAGTTTTTTTGTTGTGACTTGTGATTTTTCGAGGAAACAAATTTGTATTGTTGTTTCTACGCCTTGTTAGTCTTGGAAGTAGCAGACGGTGAGCAGTAACTGCGTTTTGTGGTTTAGTCGGTATGTCGGTTTGGTTTGATGGTGAAAGAAAAATCAATACTTCATGGTCGTCGGTTCTTTTTTCACTCGTGAGTAAAACAAGTACATAAACAAGCCGGTTTTAAAAGTGGCGTTAAAAAGATGGCTTACTAAATTAGCCGTGTAGATGAGTAAACGAAGAAGCAAAATGAATATAATGCAATTAAGATTTTTTTATCATTATCATTATTGCTTTGAGAGAACCAATGGCATTCTCCGCCCTATCAGTAAAAGTAGATTGTGTAGACAAACAAGGATTTTTTCCTTATTTTGTATTACAATTTAAGCAGTTTAAAAGCGTGATAATGTGAAGAACATTATCAAGACAAGAAGAAGAGTAGTTAGGATTTACCTAATCACAAATCAGTCAGACATGGAATATTATTATGAGTATGCTCAGCACAAAATAATAATTTCATAAAAAACAAATCTACTAACGATTGTAATAATTGTAAATCCAATTAAAAGTCAAATTTAATTATCCTCATAAAAACGTTCCGGCTCATAAAACTTTGCAAATAGATAGACATAATATGCATACATATATAAAAATGTGTATACGTCGAGAAGATTCTTTTTTGATCAGCAACTAAAGAAAAGGCGATACATTCTTTTATTTTTATTTTGTGAAAAAAAGTTGCTAATGATATGTGGTGATAATAATTGTAACTGCGAGATTCGGCATAAAAGTATTATTTTTACGTACAACAAGCAATAATAATAACAGATAATAAGTCTTCGTTGCTGCTCTTGTGAAACTGATGAAAGTATAAAATAAAAACGTTTCAAAATTGTAAGCTTCTTGGAACAATTTTCACACTAATTATACCACTGCAACTTGACCGTATGCTTTTGATGGTAACTCTGTGGCTCCCACATTATGTTTTCAACTCGTAAGTTATAATAATAGTTTTGGTTTTCAATGTGAATACCGACAAGGCTTTATATTAAAATTCATATAGCTTAAAGCCAGGCTGGGCTGATCCCCATTCAACTCATTCAAGTTTTTGAATAATATTCTCTATTTTTTATGCATGCAAACCAATAAATGTATGTATGTTATAATACTTAATGTACTTCATATCACCTCCTCCTCCACATCAACCATCAAAAGAAATAATTATTAGTACAACATCAGCAGAGCAGCAATTATGAGCATTAAATAGGCATGTGCAACGCAGTACGTACCCACAAGTAAATACGTCATCATCATCGTTGATATTTGGATTGATACAAGTTTACCTTGTTCCCTGAGAGTTTAAATTGAAATTATGTGGTTTATATTATAAAAAACAGTAGACACCAGCAAGTCAACACGGCAGTGTCTCTGTGGAATTGATGGATAATATTATCATTGCATTTTAGTTACTTTTTTGGTTCGCTTCCAAGAATTATGGGATTTTTTTGCAATTGTTGCAGTATATCAAATATCAAGCTATTATTATTGGCATACCGTATATTGTATCATTATACAAAATTTGTGGAAAATGGGAAAATGGGGATGTTGATATCTTTGACTGTAAATGAAATGATATGTTTTAAGGTTATTGCTAATTATTGGTTTAAGACTTGCTAATTTTCCCCTGTATCCGATCTGTGTGAATATGTGCTTGGTTTGCAACATATACACGCATATGTACACTAAAAACATACACATTTCAACAATCTTGTCAATTATTTATATGAAACTTTTCACAAATTCATCGTGTAAACTTTGTTTTTAGTTTTAGCTCCGAGCAAAATACGAGTAAGTCATGTGTGTACATGCAGGTACCTACGGCATGCACGTTACCAGAACTAGAACAACAGTACAGAGAGTATGAAAAGTATAACTTAGTTTATGGAATGAATGAAATGAATGTCAGTGCCTCGATCCGATTATCTGTTATACTTTTCATCAGTTAACTGAAAGAAACAACCGGATCCCATAACAAACTGACCCTGTTTATCTAGTCTGATGTATCATGTGGCTGATTCTTATGTACTTCAGAGAGAGCCAAGAATAGCAATAAAAATTATAATGATAGAAGTGTAGAATTATTGTGGTTTCTGGAGACGTGAAGAAAAGATTTTGCAGTCAATTATAAATACGCAAATTGCCTGCTATCAAGTTTGCACTATACTCTAAAAACCATTTTTCCTTATTATTTTTTTCTACTATTATTATAGATAGTTTTACTCCTAGCACTACCATCCCCATCATCAGTCTGTTCCCAGGCTTGTCGATGATGATGAAGAGCTTTGATAATTTTTTATTTGTGCATACCATATAATTAAGAAGATCAGAACCTGTGTTTTGGAGTTTACCTTTGCGGTTTATATCCCTGTAGTTATATTAGTACCTAGTTATTTATTTGCGATTGCCATATTGTGTTCACAGGTATCGCATTTGTAAATTGGATATCGTATCATTGTGATTGGAGTGATGTGATGATGGGTAAAGGCTAATGGCTGTGATCAAAAGGGAGACAAGAAAACATGTATGTATGATGACGATGGCTGTTAAATTCAACCACTCTCTTCTCGAATTCGAAATTATCAATTTCTATGAAAAATATGTAAATTTTAAACTTAATTATGTGCATTTATTTGACGTTTAAAATCATTGCGTCATCACAATCATCATCTGCATCCACACACGCACAACAGAATTTCGCCAACTCAGTGACCATCTACTGGACCGGATATTAAAGGCTACGCTTAAGATAAGCATCAGCTTGGGTATTTTTCGAATTGACGCTGTTAGGTAGGTACCCACCTGACCGGTTAAAGGTTTCTTTTTTAAAAGTTCAATCTCATCAAATCGTTAAATTAATTACATATCACACACCTAAGCCAGTTTTCATAAGCTTTCATTTGTACCAAGCGCAGAAGTGGCAGCCAGACGTAAACCACGATGGTGCGAAGTTGACTACTTCCTTTAATTTACTTTAATTCACCTTTCCGCCTTTAAATAATCGTATTGAATATTTTGCTTAATCACACCATCTTATCAGATTTTTTTCAGTTGGTTCTTGAATGATGTAGCGTAATAGATTTTTAAGTTGTGCATTGTCAAAGTACAAGAGCTAGTGTATTTCAAATACTTAACAAAACATTGGATATTGCATTCCAATGCATTGTGTTACTAGTCGATAATTACAAGAGACTAAATTAAAACTTACTAAAATCTCTAAATATGCACACTTATTGCACTGGTTTCTATACTTGACCGGTTCTTAAACCTTCTTCCTACAGGGCATTATTATTAACTACCACACTTGTGATTATTATACTGGCCATTTTCATCATGGCACCTGCACGCAACAATCGAACCCCGGTTCAAACGTAAGTATACATGCATAAAAATTCGACAATTACTATTTTATTATACCGCACACCACCACCACCAGTCCGTAGGACAGTCCCGTCAGTAACCACATATCAAATATGCACATAATGTTTTGAATAATATAGCATTCAATAAGCAGTTTCATTCCTTGCTGTTGAGATGCATACCAATATGACTACTAGTACCAGCATAATTGATACGTACATGAAAGATAGCCATCGTCAAAAGGTGCATGATCAGAATAATAAATCAATCTGACCTATGACCCATTCTTATTGGTAATGGTAAACAATAAATGCCTGTAGTGCTGTAATGTATATTTTTCTTTGGTTGTTCATATCAAATAATATGCACAACAAAAAATATGATGGTAATAATAAGCGACCACAACACATGACGGTATAAAAATCCGTCCGTCCGCCGAAGATCCTACTACCACCACCATCAAATAAAATATACAGGAAATACTGACCGCAACAAAATAATAATAATATTTCTTCCACCGTCTGCAGCTTCATTTACATTTGATCACATGGTTAGTAATGATTTTTGCACTTGAATGTGTTTTTAATGTTTGATGAAAGTGATCGTTGAGTCACATTAACTGTCAGCACTTATGGCACGAAATTTGCCTCTAATTTAATTTATACGTAAAACGATGCAACACTATTTATTACGCATATATTAAGAGAGGATGCTTTCTTTAAAAAGAAGACTGGAGCAGAATACAGCCTCGGGGAAAATCAAGAAAAGGGGTTAAAATGCGTTTTATTAAATTATGAGAAAAAATGTGTGTAATGCGCAATATTAGAGGGAAAAGCACGTGACATTTGGCATCTCACAGCAGTGAACATTTTAAAAATTCTACATTTTTCAAAAAGATAACTTGTCATTTTGGATTATCATAATTTTTTCAAGTAAACCCGACAATTCGTCAGTTTTTCTGACTTTTTGGGTAAAGGTTAAAGAGGTCCAGTAGATTTGAAATGTAGCCTGATGTGTAGCTAATCTAATAATGGTTATGGCTTATCACTTTCCAAATAAAAAGGCTGCGAGTGATATAAATATTGAAATGGTTATAGCGCATCTTTATATTTTTGATTATGCAGAAGCTGTGCTGTACAGTCATCATCAAAATCAAAAGTCTGTCTGTCTGTCTTGGTGGATGGATGAAAAAAGTCGAAGAGAAGGTTTTTACTTCTTCCAATAACGACGGCAAGCTGACTGTGACTGACTTGTTGCCTTGTTGGCTACGTTGTTTTGAGAGAGTGCCTGCTGTCAACTGAAGTTAAAGGATTTCTTGATGATGATTATATATGCAGGGAAAAATATGCATGCATAAACATAAATGCATTGTCTTTATACTTTAATATCATCATACCTAAAAACAAGAGAGACGTGCTCCCTTATAATATTTTCTTAGTGGTAGGTCCGTATCCTTTTTTCTCTTTATATTCATTCATCCAACACAACAATATTTACTATCACGAAAGTGTACACACACACGTAGAAAGAAACAGTGGGTAACATGCTAGTTGACTGCTGCTGTGTACCTCTTTCAAAAAATTCTCAACCCAAACCAGCAAAAGACTCTAGTTTACACTTTCAACCAGCAACTTTTCCTGGCAAATGAAATGTGAAATGTGAGACACATAACAGTCATCCTGATCAACCTTCCCAACTTATCATCATCAACCACGAAGAAGAGAAAAAACATTAGAATGTGTAAAGTAATGCGTAATAATGTGTGTATCTCTACACATATGAATGTGCGTAAACAATTGTTATATTATAAAAAGTAGGTACATTCCTTTCTTATTCCTCATCATCATAATTTATTTAAGGCATGCATGCATGCTTGTAAGATCTTGAGGAATCCCAGTTTCACAGAAGATAATTATTATTCTTCCCTTTTGCCACTCAAGAATTTGTACTCTTTCCTTTCGTTCATAAACCCGAATACTTTTCCTACCCGAATTCCTTTCGATGAGAGGCATGCATGCCTAGACCCGACGTGAGAAAATATTCGTCAAAGACACAAATGCTATCACCAAGTAAGTTAAAGAATATGTCATGTGAATCTTAATGGACTATTTAAATACGAGATTGCTTTCATATGCGGCATTGTTCAATTTAACCTTGGCTAATTAAAATTTACATAGTTTTTGCTAACATTAATTACATACACATAGAAATAGTTAAACTCAAAGGAATATGAGAAGAAAAAAATGTTTTCGGATACGGAGGAGTTGTTTTGACTGTCACATTAATATGCACAGTGTAAGCTTTTTTATCTCACAAAAACATACAAGTTAAGTAAATTACAACATTTATAATGCGTTGGTAGTTGTATCTTATATGTATGGTTAATAAGATGTGCATTGTACAATGCTGCTGTACGACCTCACACATTAAAAACAAGTTGTGTGTAAAAATTAAGAAAAATTGAGAGAGAAAGAGATACAAAAAGTTTTGAAGAGTCATTCTCAACAAGACAAGAAGAGTAAAAAAAAGTAGTTAGTGGTAAGCAGTGTAAAAAAAGAGTGAACGAGCAGCAGTAAAGTAAGCAAGTTTAGAGTAGGAGGAAACAAAAGGAAACTAACCATTATTGTTGTGGTCTTGGTTTAGAAAATATAAAAACAAGGTAGAAAAAGCGGAACTTAGTAGCTTTTAATCAGATGGAGCAAATTCTGGCTTCCTGTCAGACAGACATACAGTAGAAGTAAAAAAGGAAAAAGAGAAGAGAGGCTGGATGCTGCGAGTTACTTAAAAGAGCCAAAAAAGTTAGAAAAGGAATTAAACCAAATTTTTTATCGGAAAGGAAAACCCCTGCTTTTTAGATAGAATTTTTTGATATGCACAATACTCAAGTTTACTTGGTATAAAGTAAGAAATGGGAACTTTTGGAGGCTTTAGCTTGTGCTTTTTATATTTAAGCTTGTAATAAATATATTACTTGTGAATATATGTAGCACTAAATTTTGATAGATATGTACATTTTTTAAAAGTTAACCGCAAATCATTAAAAAACACAGTCGCCACGTCGTCCTTCTCCTTTAAAAGTTTCTTTTACGGAGAAAATTATAGAAACAAGCTTACAATGTTGCTTGCTGATACACCGTTACTTGTCTAATTTCTCCGTTCAAGTTTTCTACGTTGATGCCGAGATTCTAATCACCACCCGTATCTAAACTTTTCGGTATGGTATGTTATAGTGCGTGAGAAACGTAGCTTGTTAGCTTTTTGAGTTGAGAAAGTGTCGGCAGCTCATACATAGTTTGGGTTTTTCGTAGTTTCTTTCTGATATGGTGTGGTAACAACCGTAACAAGCTGGCTTGGAAATGAAGGAGAATGTGTCGAGGGAGGGAGAGAAGAGTTTCTAGTTTCGTTAAAAACTATGTTTGAAAACCAACTCCACTCCAGAAAACTTGAATATTTGAACCCTAAACATTTTTTGCTCAAGGTGAAATGACGTTACCCGGAACGAGGTTTCCTCAAGTCGAACATGGAAGCCCGCCCAGTCAGTCAAGACGCCCTTCTTTTTATGCAAATACAGTAAAAATACATTCATTAAATATAATGTTTGTACAAAAAAATACATTTGCAAATAGAATTTTTTTAGCAAAGCTGGATAAATCTATATTTTTTCCTGTTTACAAGATAAGGAAAGCTTTGGTAAACTTTGGTTGTACAAATTCAGTAAATAAGATAATTATTCAACATCTGTAAATTCGAAATTGCGTAAGAAGAGCAAACAAGTAGAGCTGCCTACTTGAAGAGATTCATGGCTTTTTGATAACTGATTAAAGGGTTAAGAACTCATTACGAGTTTTTAAAAAGGCTTCCCATTATTACCCAGTATACCAGTTGCTTCCTCTGATGTTGATTTATGGACACTGAGATGACGGCTGATATGATGAATATTAGAGAAATGCATATGTACATATACTATTCATATGAAATAAAGCAACAATTTTTCAGTGAGAGGAAATCTGAGAAGGTTGAAAAAATGAATTGTAGCTTTTTATAGCGATAACGTGATATGGTTCTTGTGTATGTGTGATTTTCACTGCCGCTTTAAAGAGTGATTAGTTTACTCACTTTATATACATATATGGAGTGATGAAGAGAGGGAGAGAGAGGATATCACATACTAACTACCACCACCCAGGCCAACTACTGTTTATGATTGTAAAAGATTTTTCCTTTTTTTAATGATGAATAGTCACACATAGAGGAAAAGTGAGGATAAAACATAATTTACACTCAAGCATTTGTGGTGGCATAAAAATAATGAAAATAAAATGCCACCACAGCAAATATTGTGCATGTCCTTGTGTAGTTCAACCGTTACACTTGTCGCTTTCTTGGTCGTATGTAACTTTAAGTGTAAGATGATGAGTTGCCAACATTTTTTCAAAAAGAAAATTGGGTGCTGCTTGCGTAACTGATCTATATGTAGCGATGATATAAAAATCGAATGTGTATTTCTATTATCAATACAAATGAACAGGAGTTTTTCATGTGACCAGTGTGTCAAAAACTCGCCGCCGCTTCTCTCTTCACATTTGAATTGAACCATTTCAAGTTTTTTAATCTATCTCACTTTTTTTGCGTATTTCTGTGTGTTAAGAAGAAAGATAAAGCGGGAGAGTAAAAGAAAAAAGAGAGAAAAAAGATAATGATAAGAAATGTCAGGAAGTGAACTGGAATAACCAACAAAAAATTGATTAGCAGGAGAGAAGAGAAAACTGTAATTTTCCAGTTTTGTGCAATAAAATAAGTAAAGAATGTATGATTATCAGGAAAAAATATTTATTTTTATTACGATTTATGATTGCAAATCAGTTATTAAATGTCTGCTGGCTGTGGATGCGCTGATGTTTGCTCGTACGAGCAGAAGCACAAGCTTGTTGAGTATAATCAAATCACTTTGGATGACGATAAAACTATAATGAACAGTTTAAATGATTCGTTCGTGATTTATGACAGCTACCGATATATGCATAAATAGATAACCTAGCTCTCGGTTGGTTAGTTTGAATGCATCACTTTTTCTTTTTAGAGTGAAACTTATTTATTGATAAGCTCGTTGGTTATGATGACGATGATGATGAGCTCAAACAAGGCAATGAAAGAGTGAGAGGCTAAGTAGGTTGATCTGATGGACACAAAAATCAATAATAATAAAATAACCAGCTCGATAAATTTCTTTCAGATATGCCTACTTATTGATGAAGAAAAAAGGCTACTTATACAGCTACTTCTTGTGATAATTATATGCAGTTTTTTCATCATGTTTTTATACTAATCAATTTTTATTCATCATATCATGATACAAAATAATCAACATCAAAGCGAGAGGAGGCATTTTTCGATGTTAAGAGGTCATCTGAGATAGACACATTATTACACTCAACATTACAGCCAACAAATGCGACAAATAAATGAGTTTGACTACATGTGCAAGTCGTGAAATAGGTTAAAGGGGTCAACCCCTTGTCAACATCGTTATATTATGGCATCATCATCATCATCAACGAGAGGACAAAGTCATCCTCGTAAAGCCAAGAGGATGACTTTGTCCTCTCGTTGTCCCTCATCTTAAAAAAGTAGTATTTACTGTGTGTGGTGAAGATCACCACATCGTCAAATGTTTCACATTTTCCACACTTTTCCTCTACACGCATTCCACTTGAAATCCATTCCAACTTTTCACATCATGATAAGTGCATATCGTTTTTTACTTGGTTGTCTGTCATCTTCATCTTGAAAAAACAAAGTAGTTCCAGATATCTATCTATTTAGAGTACATATCAAATTTCTGGACGGCAATGTTCTTGATGACGAGGATGATTACGACAATGAGAAATGAACTTATTTTCCCCACACATAAACTGCATTTTGTATATGTGCATAATAATGTATGATGCCATGCCATGATGTTGCAATCAATACTTAACATCTTTGCTTCTCAAGTGGGTAATTTGATAGGAAAAGTGTGTAATTTTAAAACAATTCATCATTGTTCTTCACTATATGTAAATGGCAGTAATCAATCCTTTTTAGCTTAATAATATGCTCGCTGAAAGAATGGTAGTTAATCCATGGTATTTAGAGCAATGTAGACGGATCGACTGGACACAAATGTCCTTTTTTAAATTTAATGTGAGCTATTTGAATACTATAGAACATGCAAATGATTTTTTAATGCTTATTCATTGTCTGACAACTGACTAAAAGTGAGTTGTATTGAGCGAAATTAAATATTATTTTTAAGGTTAATTGAAACATCATAGACGATAGGAATATGTCTGATGTCGATCACTATTGCATGCATATAATGATCTACACAAAAAATTATTAGAACTGCATTTTTTTACTCAAAGGATTAAATCTGGTAGATTTTACTTTAATGGGATGTAAAAAGAACATCAGTTGTCTTGTCTCTCAGTGGTCAAATTACAAATAATAAGATTATTTTGATGATTACTACGAAAAGGGAAAGGATTTTGACCATTTAGAAAAGAAAAAACAGACTTGCTAGAAAAGGGGTTTCTTATTTCTTTGTTGTTATTAAAAACAGGCTACCATGCAAATGCATCTGTTTTGTCTGGTTTTTCATACTTTTTGAATAAATAATGTTTTTGTACGTGTATGGCTATTTATATACCTATGTATACAGTTAATAGTTTTTCCTCTACTGCGGCAGTGTTCAAATTGCCTCGGGGTATGATCTATACGAAATCTATGAATATTTAGTAGATTTTTTGCACGTCCGTCCACAGCAATAGAAACACCTCCAACTCCACCACCTCCCCTCACTCAATTCAACTCACCACAAAAGTTGTAGTCCACGTTTCATCAACAGTGGCAGTGCTTAAAACAAAAAGACTGTGTACATGCCCACACATTTATCATTCATTTTATCGCTGATGGATGTTGATTGAAGCAGAGTTGTAAAGTAGTGTGTAAAGTTTTAGCTGTTGCTTGCTTTGCTACCTGGCTTTGGCCTCCTGTTCAATTGATAAATGTCATTTTTACTCCATACTACCATTTCCTTTCTTTTTCTATATTTTCTGTTCATGACTTGTTACACGCTCCATGTGACACCTGAAGAGTCATTGGATTAAAGAGCCAACAGTCTGTGTGACATGCACATGAACATACACAGAAAAATTTCGGATCTACTGCAGTCACGCAACAACACGCAATCTTGTCATCAGCATCAACGTCCGAGTTTATTCCATCAAATGTCTCACAGGTTTAGCTTGGCCACGACTGTAATGCAAACAATCCAGTTACTACCAAAGCTCAAAATGGCAATTTGGCCTTTAACATTTTTGTCAGCAGAGTCTCACTGAAAGCCCTCTCTATATTTTAGTTTTCACCTTGCCACTACACTATATAATATTAAAATTATGGTTATTATTAAAAATTAATATTATATTTCAGTGGTTCAGCTCGACAAGAACAAGCTTGGAGAACTAACACCGGATTTTACACCAAGCTGTGAAACAAAAAATACCACATATGAATGATGTATTTACGCATTAAAATATTAGCTTTTCCTTCTTGTGAGTTAAGAGAAAAAAGTTTGTTCACAACCGGACATTTTTCTCATGTCATTTATTTCAAATCATCATTATGCTGCGAGAAAATAATACTTCTGGGAGTAAAATTGGGTAGTTGAGTTGCTTGTATAAGCTATTTTCTCTTTACATTTTAGATAATTGCACTGCCCGTGAGACGAAAAGGTAAAGCACACGCCAAGCTGTAGTACAAATGTTTAAAATGAAAGATGAGGTTTCATACGGAAATACATTTCAGTGTGTTGAGCTAACGAATTCATAAAACAGAGATATAACTATACATACTGTCGCTATTATAACTAATATTCTTTTTAAGATACCCATATGTCTATTCAATCACTCTGTTCTAGCTTCAAGCTCCTATTTTTCATACACTTCCTCTTGCCTCTGGTGACTATGTCAGTTTTACAACATAATAAGAAGCGCAACGCATAATTATCCAGTGCGATAGAAAAATTAGCTAGTTGAAATACATAGCTTTCCCTTTTAATAACCCTTATAGTTCATTGATTATTGTAAAGGATGAACTTTAGCAAGAGCCAAACCTTTTCGGCATTTCATAAAAATTAAAAACGCTTTCAACTCACATACTTTGACTTGATTTAAGTCAAGATGAGAAGGTGGGCGGGGTGGCAAAAGCTTATGCTCGAAGTGACATTTGGCAAAAAAATGTTGACAACAATGAATAAGATAGGTAATGCATGTCCAGTATACAAAATGTGTGATGTTGATGTGACTCATGTTCATGTTAAATCCTTTTATAATGACACAGTGTACTCCACTCCACCAACAACATCGTTTAAACTACCATTAAACTTGATGGCACTTGTTTATATGTACCTATATCAAGAAGGAAGGTAAGTAGACACATAATATCTATTTGTTATCTGTCACTTGAGCTAGTACCATCACCATCTATTCAAAAAAGTAGAATGTTTATATCTTATAGCTCAAGCTTATAAATGTAGAGACAAGAGAAGTAGGAGGAGGAGGAAGGGTGCGTCAAGTATATATCTGTTTTAAGCTTATCTTCATGAAAAAGACAGGGACACATGTACAACAAAAGATATTATTATTTCAAGAACACAAGTCCAAGTGGAATGGAGTGAGTGGAGTACTCACACATAAACACAATGGACAAGTTGTTCTTGTCTGCAAACCCGTGTCCAACAGCTTGTCACTACCCAGCTTTCAAAACTCCTTTTACTACTGAAATATACTCAGTCAAGTGAAGGTAGTAATGAATGAATCTTTTCTAGTAAGTTTATATGCAAGCCTCCTGTATGGAGTGTATTTATGTATGTATCTATTTTATTTGGTTGACGAAACGGTGGATTCAAGCATAAAATACCAAAATGAACAACCGTGACATTTTTCTCCCCTCCTGGCACACAACTTCATAAATAATCTTCCTTGTTAGCTTTTCTTCATAAAGTAACAGGAAAAGCCATAAAGCCAACTGGTACAACAAATATAATTGGATGGAAGTAAATACGACAAATATAAATAATATTGTGATTTTCTTCTAGCCACTTTGCACTCGGAAATTATTATGATAATTCGATTAGCTCTAAAACACGTTAACAACACTTTTTACGAGAATTTTTTAAAAAGTTAAACGTTTAAGTAGCCATACGTAAAGCGAATACATTTTTAAGTTTTAAAAAATCTACTGAACTGGACTGTCCTGGACGATAACGTGCATGTATGCTAGTAGTTTATGATGGTCAAGCAATTTGTTATACAAGTTAGCATGAAAATGGGCAAACAAGCTCTTTATTACACTTGAGTTCTCACAATTTGCATAGAAATGTGCTGAAAAAACTCTTCACAGCTCACGGCTTCCTCTGCTCACATTAAAAGCATACATGAATACTTAAGATTATTAAAACTCGCATATAATATTTTATGTTGATTATACTTCGCAACTTCTTAACAGCTACTTTGAAGAGTGATGGGCGATGGATGAGTAAGTAAATTACTACAAAAAAAAACTACTATTATGAATTTTCAGTTTCATAACGTTTCATCATTAACAAGCTATTTACGGCATGTTCTCTGTGTCTACGTCACTCAGCCATTCACCACCGGACCAGCGAGAACCACTTACATATTTATGCATGTACATTAACATTTTTCAGAGTAAAAGCACAAGAAAAAACCCAAAATGTTTCCGTTCTCTTGGCCTTTGCCACCGACAACTCTGGTGTATTTTTTATTCAGTTTTAATCTTTTTTGCTCTTTCTCCCTCACTATTCCTTTTCGTGAAATGACATCATACAACATATCATTTATATTTGTAATGCATTATTCAAAAGCATATATGTACCTGATGATGATGGTTGCATCCTCTTTTTTGACTGACTGAATATGATATGATTAAAGCATGTTCGATAGATTATAAACTACTTATGATAATATGTTTACATACAGCTACCTTGCTTGCGTGTATAAAACATGAACATTAAACAGCAGAAGCTCCTAACAACACCACCATGCAAACATAAATTATTTTACAAACAAGTTTCCGGCACACTACCGAAAAAAGACATAAGGCGAGTGTATCTAAGGTGCAGTCTAAAACCTAAACCATATAAACATTATGTAAGTAAAATTATTATGTACTCATTATACAAGTATTTTTATAACTATTTATTATGATATATTTGAAACATGTTCATATCACAACTAAAAACTGCAATGAAAAGTATCTGTCAAACTTGGTAGGATGAAAAAAATGCAACAGCAAAAACGACTATCGGAAATTACCTCCTTGTCTTGCTGGCGATTTCTATCACCATCATCATGATCATCAAGACCGTCAATCTGGCTGGTAGAAAGAAATGGCTTTGGTGGTGGCGGCGCGGTGTTGGTAGTGGAACTAACAATAATGATGTTACCACTGCACAGGTAAGGTTCTTCAACTTAACTTCACGCTTTTCTGGTAAATTTCGTCTTACTTTACTTTTAATGCTAAAATATGTGTGGTATTAAATGAGTCGTCGTAATTGAATGTGTGTACACACAGACACATTTTAATATATATATACCTACGTAACCATCATAATGATCACCATCATCAAATCTTATAATGTATTTTAGCACTTTTTTATAACCTTAAAATAAAGGCAGAGTGTATATCAACATATATCAATCTTTCGCCATATAATTTTCTCCTACAGTGTGTTCAACAATTATAGAATCACTGTGGACTTTTGAAATACAGTGCAGTATTTCTCACTCCTTAAAGAGCA